>CALNHX010004648.1:0-101638 GCA_940337035.1 Agriotes lineatus | reverse complement strand
AACTAAATCCTGCATGTGTATTAAATTAGCGTTTAGTAATTGCAGTTTCGATTTTTGTGAACCATTAGTTGCATTGAATTATATTTTATCCGTATTTATGGCGGCCTTCAAAAACAATACGGATCCCTTGTTACGGTATTAAATGCTCAGATCGACATTGATCAAGAGCACTGTCAAAAATCGGGTACAAACTACAGGGTTCGCCGGCTTTACTAAAAAGACCACAGATCTTAATGTGTTGGAGCAGATTTCGTTGCTCCGATTCCTCGCACTTGGCTCAGTCGTGAAGGCGTGGTTCGAGAGTACAAAGAAAAACCGGCGGCACTTACCCTGATGGATTGCTTAAGATAGATGCCTAGAGCGCCACTTGTTTCTAGATAGGGAATGGCAAACGTGTTAGAAACAAGAACACACACGTAGCCTATGTAGAAGTCCTCCAGGTTCGCCGCTATTCACCTCGGCGCTGTCCACCGGGCTTCCTCCGAGTCTTCAGATTTCAACACACAGGTGGCCACGAAGCAAATGACTTACCTTGATTGTCCACCCGCCTAGTTTAACATAACAACACAATGACTGACACTAACCCCAGTTCTTAGGGATCACTTATCAACAAGGACATGCTGTCGTCTTTACAAATTAATTACATGTGGCCTTTGCCATGCTAAATGGGTTGAAGACCCATACCAGGAAGGTTTAGCATTCACTAAAAGAATAAGTTGAACTTTAATAAAGTTTATTATTGCAAGGAATTAAATGGCACAAATATTCACATGAAATATCGGGGCCCCCAAAAAAAACAATTACCCTATTGTCTAAGAATAGGAATATATAGTTACACGCTGGGCAACACGAAGTACATAACCGGGGTGAAGCCCCTGATTGATAACACATACATCAAATTATAGGCTTGAGTGAACGGGCGCAATGTTTATGAACACTCGGAAAACACACAATAAAATTATAGACGCCACTCAACTCGGCACGTCAGTTACGCTGTAGAAACAATAAACAGATCCTACCTGAGAGCTGTCAGCATGTTATTTGGGGTTGGCGATAGTTACGAACTCCACTTCGGCGAAGGCCGGCGTGACGTTGCAGAGGTGTAGCGGGCTCCCCAAATGGGAGCGAAAGGGTTGTACAGGGGCCAATTCGGTACGGAGGACCAGAGGGTCGGTTTACCCCACGAAGAAGGATGGCAGCCAGCGGCGGGCGACGGGTAGCCTCGAATTAACACGGTTTCACAGAATTCGCAACAGAGTTGCCGAAACTTTTTCCACTGATATGAAAAGTATTGTAGGCTTATGAGGACACCTTTGTTGAATGTGCAAAAGGGTGCAACTTGCTTTTCCACTCCTGGCTGGAGGGCAAAAGCCGATAGAAGGCGCCTCGCCAATAATTCGAAACAGCTTAACGAAACATCGCCCTTAGCCCGCGTACGTGAAGATCACAAAGTTCACATAACGTGGACACTAAACTACACTGCGTTCACAGGGAGTTCCTCGGACCGCAGCCCGCGGCCCGGGGGCGACAAAATTTGCACGTTCGTTGTGGTTCACAGCCCGATCTCAATTAATTCAGAAACGCGCGGTAAAAACGATGGTCACCCCCGCGCAGAATGATCTCATTCCTTCAGAACAAAGAACCTGCCAGCCTTGCAAAAGAAACAAGGAACAATTAACACGAACAACTCTAGAACCTTCGACAGCCTAATCAGCGCTTTCAGCGAGCGAGGGACGCAATTCCAGAAGCTAAGAAAAGGTATCATTTTACAATCGAATTTCCAGGAATGAAACTTTACGTCGGCTTTGTGCAGGCGTTCGGTTCCTGCATTAAAGAATGAATTCACGGACCCAATTCGGCAAATGCAACATAAACGGTGATATTTATAATATAGTTTCGAGGAAGGAAATCTTACTATGGCCTTGCGCCCGCGTTAAAGAATTGGTTACTTAAGAAAACAAATACGAAGCGCAAGCATTTCAATGCCCGCCGGAATAAATTCGAATGTAACTAGCACAGGGCCGAATCCAGGAAATTTTAAATAGAATAATTTCAGCTTAAATGCACTAATAATACCCAATCGTGGAATTGATAACAAAGATAGCTTAATGACGTCAAAATCACTTAACACCCCCCTTACTGGAGGTCAATTTCCCAAATTGATCCTTAAGGCGACCGAGAGGCTTGCTAGAAGATTCGTTTAACTTAGGGTGCGGATTGAGATAGCCGTCACTACTCAGGATCCCAACCACGCGATGACGGATAGCGTCAAAACAAGAGAGTGTGAAGGAAGAAGAGTTGGTATCCCACCTGGGATTTGGGTTTTGCTCGTGAATGAGCTTGTCATAATAGGGTATAAGTCATCACTGTGCACTCTTCCGTCCAACCTACCAATCGAACACAGGGTTACGAAGCCCCAAGGTTCGCAACCTAACTCTCGAAGACCCGTTGAAGAGGGCACGCGAGGCGTCACGGGATCAGCCTCTTGTGTTTGTCCCACAGCAACAAACGATCAAAGAAAGGGGTAGCCACGAACGACAGGAGTCTCGAAGGCCTTGAAGGCCGCCTAGCCTAAACTAACCTACCCTATTCTAATGAAACGAACAATTATATACAACAGTATGTCACCCATGGTTAATCCATTGTGACTTGGGATTGTTAAGGAAAAGAAAACTAAGTCCACCGAAATCCTCAATTGATGACGATGCCGAAAGCCAAGTCGTCTATAAATTCGCAAAATGCGAGACCGAAAATGACTCCGACACCGAACACCAAAAGAAAATTCGGAAAAACAAAGTCTCCAACAAATGTCAAACATGAAATTCACTAAAGACACAACATGCGAACAGCCTGCGCATGACTGACGCACGAAGCTCAAAAGCCAACAACGAAATCGCTCCTCCCAAAGTCCAAAGGGCAGAACCAATACGTGACGACCTAAAGTCATCAAAAGAAAATTCGGTAGGTGACGACAGATCGTCAATAAATAACGAAACGATGGCGTCTCGTTCGAAAAAGAATTATTCCAGGCTTCGGAATGGCACAGCGTAACCAGAATCTGCAAAGATGCAACGCTCTCATACTACACGAGAACACAAGCGGGATTACTTAAACGGCGTCTTCAAACAGATGTGCAATAAAGCAGAATTTGCCCCACCTCAACCTTCAGAGCGTGGACAGCAACGGTACAAAACGCCAATCCCAAGAAAATTTTACGCTGGCCTAGAAGTCACTAAAACAAAACAACAACAGGCGACTAAATCGCAACATACTCCAACACGGTAAACAACTAAGTTAATAAACGAAAGAGGTACGAGAGAAAGTGTACAAGACACTACGACAAATGTTGATGCACGCGATGAAATCAGCAAACGAAGTTGGGCGATACACGATAAAAATGAAAACGAAATAAGAGGCAATCAAAAAAATACTACGCCAATCCAACTAAGATGGTTTGAGAGATATTAAAAATTCGCGTAAAGCGGATCTCACAAACACACCAGCACAAACCACATCCTAACAACGGACCAATAAAGAATAAAGAAGGCGAAATGATTTCCAACTCGTTAACGAACAACAACGCGGCACCACATCAAAGGATAACAACAAAAAAAAGTCCAACATCAGTAATCTAAAAGCGTCAATGTCGATAAACTTTACTAACTTCAACTTAAATTCAGAATAGCACAATAAAATTTCAAACTAGCTGAAGGCTAAACACAATCAACAATGAACGGATTCAAAAAAAAAAAGTTCGATACCTTCCCAAAAATTTCAGAGTTTTCACGAAAAAGACTAAAAAACACGGTTTGCTTAAAGATCCATACTAAAAGAAACGATTAACACCAAAAGAAGGGCTTCAAAATGTGCCTTAGCACAGAAAAGAAAATGTTGAAACGTTGAACACGAAAAAACACAAAAATCCCGCGAAAAATCCCGGGAAAAACAATGTTTAGTCTATCGAAGGGATTGCAAGGAACTCATTTAATAAAAGAAAACATATAGGATACGCGTCCTGATATGAAAAAAACACGTTTCCAAATTTCAAAGTCCTAAAAAGTCAAGTTTTCATGACAAATACTGGAAAAAACTATATGTCGTTAATGCCAAACACTAAAATGAAGCTGTATGACAAGAAAATAAACATAAAAACAATGCCCTAAGGGCGTTATCGACAAAAACAAAGCCACACGTTGGGATAGCCAGTTTATCTGTTACGGTATTAAATGCTCAGATCGACATTGATCAAGAGCACTGTCAAAAATCGGGTACAAACTACAGGATTTGCCGGCTTTACTAAAAAGAACACAGATCTTAATGTGTTGGAGCAGATTTAGTTGCTCCGATTCCTCGCACTTGGCTCAGTCGGGAAGGCGTGGTTCGAGAGTACAAAGAAAAACCGGCGGCACTTACCCTGATGGATTGCTTAAGATAGATGCCTAGAGCGCCACTTGTTTCTAGATAGGGAATGGCAAACGTGTTAGAAACAAGAACACACACGTAGCCTATGTAGAAGTCCTCCAGGTTCGCCGCTATTCACCTCGGCGCTGTCCACCGGGCTTCCTCCGAGTCTTCAGATTTCAACACACAGGTGGCCACGAAGCAAATGACTTACCTTGATTGGCCACCCGCCTAGTTTAACATAACAACACAATGACTGACACTAACCCCAGTTCTTAGGGTTCACTTATCAACAAGGACATGCTGTCGTCTTTACAAATTAATTACATGTGGCCTTTGCCATGCTAAATGGGTTGAAGACCCATACCAGGAAGGTTTAGCATTCACTAAAAGAATAAGTTGAACTTTAATAAAGTTTATTATTGCAAGGAATTAAATGGCACAAATATTCACATGAAATATCGGGGCCCCCAAAAAAAAACAATTACCCTATTGTCTAAGAAAAGGAGTATATAGTTACACGCTGGGCAACACGAAGTACATAACCGGGGTGAAGCCCCTGATTGATAACACATACATCAAATTATAGGCTTGAGTGAACGGGCGCAATGTTTATGAACACTCGGAAAACACACAATAAAATTATAGACGCCACTCAACTCGGCACGTCAGTTACGCTGTAGAAACAATAAACAGATCCTACCTGAGAGCTGTCAGCATGTTATTTGGGGTTGGCGATAGTTACGAACTCCACTTCGGCGAAGGCCGGCGTGACGATGCAGAGGTGTAGCGGGCTCCCCAAATGGGAACGAAAGGGTTGTACAGGAGCCAATTCGGTACGGAGGACCAGAGGGTCGGTTTACCCCACGAAGAAGGATGGCAGCCAGCGGCGGGCGACGGGTAGCCTCGAATTAACACGGTTTCACAGAATTCGCAACAGAGTTGCCGAAACTTTTTCCACTGATATGAAAAGTATTGTAGGCTTATGAGGACACCTTTGTTGAATGTGCAAAAGGGTGCAACTTGCTTTTCCACTCCTGGCTGGAGGGCAAAAGCCGATAGAAGGCGCCTCGCCAATAATTCGAAACAGCTTAACGAAACATCGCCCTTAGCCCGCGTACGTGAAGATCACAAAGTTCACATAACGTGGACACTAAACTACACTGCGTTCACAGGGAGTTCCCCGGACCGCAGCCCGCGGCCCGGGGGCGACAAAATTTGCACGTTCGTTGTGGTTCACAGCTCGATCTCAATTAATTCAGAAACGCGCGGTAAAAACGATGGTCACCCCCGCGCAGAATGATCTCATTCCTTCAGAACAAAGAACCTGCCAACCTTGCAAAAGAAACAAGGAACAATTAACACGAACAACTCTAGAACCTTCGACAGCCTAATCAGCGCTTTCAGCGAGCGAGGGACGCAATTCCAGAAGCTAAGAAAAGGTATCATTTTACAATCGAATTTCCAGGAATGAAACTTTACGTCGGCTTTGTGCAGGCGTTCGGTTCCTGCATTAAAGAATGAATTCACGGACCCAATTCGGCAAATGCAACATAAACGGTGATATTTATAATATAGTTTCGAGGAAGGAAATCTTACTATGGCCTTGCGCCCGCGTTAAAGAATTGGTTACTTAAGAAAACAAATACGAAGCGCAAGCATTTCAATGCCCGCCGGAATAAATTCGAATGTAACTAGCACAGGGCCGAATCCAGGAAATTTTAAATAGAATAATTTCAGCTTAAATGCACTAATAATACCCAATCGTGGAATTGATAACAAAGATAGCTTAATGACGTCAAAATCACTTAACACCCCCCTTACTAGAGGTCAATTTCCCAAATTGATCCTTAAGGCGACCGAGAGGCTTGCTAGAAGATTCGTTTAACTTAGGGTGCGGATTGAGATAGCCGTCACTACTCAGGATCCCAACCACGCGATGACGGATAGCGTCAAAACAAAAGAGTGTGAAGGAAGAAGAGTTGGTATCCCACCTGGGATTTGGGTTTTGCTCGTGAATGAGCTTGTCATAATAGGGTATAAGTCATCACTGTGCACTCTTCCGTCCAACCTACCAATCGAACACAGGGTTACGAAGCCCCAAGGTTCGCAACCTAACTCTCGAAGACCCGTTGAAGAGGGCACGCGAGGCGTCACGGGATCAGCCTCTTGTGTTTGTCCCACAGCAACAAACGATCAAAGAAAGGGGTAGCCACGAACGACAGGAGTCTCGAAGGCCTTGAAGGCCGCCTAGCCTAAACTAACCTACCCTATTCTAATGAAACGAACAATTATATACAACAGTATGTCACCCATGGTTAATCCATTGTGACTTGGGATTGTTAAGGAAAAGAAAACTAAGTCCACCGAAATCCTCAATTGATGACGATTCCGAAAGCCAAGTCGTCTATAAATTCGCAAAATGCGAGACCGAAAATGACTCCGACACCGAACACCAAAAGAAAATTCGGAAAAACAAAGTCTCCAACAAATGTCAAACATGAAATTCACTAAAGACACAACATGCGAACAGCCTGCGCATGACTGACGCACGAAGCTCAAAAGCCAACAACGAAATCGCTCCTCCCAAAGTCCAAAGGGCAGAACCAATACGTGACGACCTAAAGTCATCAAAAGAAAATTCGGTAGGTGACGACAGATCGTCAATAAATAACGAAACGATGGCGTCTCGTTCGAAAAAGAATTATTCCAGGCTTCGGAATGGCACAGCGTAACCAGAATCTGCAAAGATGCAACGCTCTCATACTACACGAGAACACAAGCGGGATTACTTAAACGGCGTCTTCAAACAGATGTGCAATAAAGCAGAATTTGCCCCACCTCAACCTTCAGAGCGTGGACAGCAACGGTACAAAACGCCAATCCCAAGAAAATGTTACGCTGGCCTAGAAGTCACTAAAACAAAACAACAACAGGCGACTAAATCGCAACATACTCCAACACGGTAAACAACTAAGTTAATAAACGAAAGAGGTACGAGAGAAAGTGTACAAGACACTACGACAAATGTTGATGCACGCGATGAAATCAGCAAACGAAGTTGGGCGATACACGATAGAAATGAAAACGAAATAAGAGTCAATCAAAAAAATACTACGCCAATCCAACTAAGATGGTTTGAGAGATATTAAAAATTCGCGTAAAGCGGATCTCACAAACACACCAGCACAAACCACAATCCTAACAACGGACCAATAAAGAATAAAGAAAACGAAATGATTTCCAACTCGTCAACGAACAACAACGCGGCACCACATCAAAGGATGACAACAAAAAAAGTCAACATCAGTAATCTAAATGCGTCAATGTCGATAAACTTTACTAACTTCAACTTAAATTCAGAATAGCAGAATAAAATTTCAAACTAGCTGAAGGCTAAACACAATCAACAATAAATGAATCCAAAAAAAAATTCGAGACCTTTCAAAAATTTCAGAGTTTTCACGAAAAAGACAAAAAAACACGGTTTACTTAATGATCCATACTAAAATAAACGATAGCACCAAAAAGAATGGCTCTAAAATGTGCCTTAGCACAGAAAAGAAAATGTTGAAATCTTAAACACGAAAAAACACAAAAATCCCGCGAAAAATCCCGGGAAAAACAATGTTTGGTATGTCAAAGGGGTAGCAAGGAACTCGTTTACTAAAAGAAAACAAATAGAATACGCGTGCTAATATGAAAAAAAACACGTTTCCAAATTTCAAAGTCCTAAAAAGTCAAGTTTTCATGAAAAATACTGGAAAAAACTATATGACGTTAATGCCAAACACTAAAATGAAGCTGTATGACAAGAAAAGAAATACAAAAACAATGCCCTAACGGCGTTATCGACAAAAACAAGGCCACACGTTGGGATAGCCAGTTTAACTGTTACGGTATAAATTCATCAGTTTGACAATGATCAAAATTATTGTCCAAAATCGGGTACAAACTACAGGGTTCGCCGGTTTTCCCTAGAAAACACAGTTCTTAATGTGCTGGAGCAGATTTTGTTGCTCCGATTACGCGCACTAACTCAGTCGGGAAGGCGTGGTTCGAAGACTTAAATGAAAAACCGACGGGGTACTTACCCTAAAGCTTGCTTAAAAGAAAGAGAAATGCCTGAGCGCCACTTGGTTCTGATTAGGGGTGGCTAACGTGTCTAGAACCAAGAACAATACACGTAGCCTATGTAGAAGTCCTCCAAGTACGTTGCTGAACACCTCCGCCTGTTGTTTACCAAGCCTCCTCCGAGTAGCCGGGTGACCTTGTCGTTAAATCACTTACCTTCAAGGCCACCGTCACTAAAGAATAACAAAAGAACACTGACTGGCCCAAATTCTGGGGCTTACTTACTCAAAAGAGCATGCTTTAACTTCACAAAATTAATTACATTTGGCCTTTGCCACACTAGATTAGTTAATGACCCAGAAGGGGTTTCAAAGTTCATAAAAAAGAATGAACTGACTTTAACAAGTTTATTATTTAAAGAATTAAAGTTTACACAAATCGGTACATTAAAACACACACCCGGAGGTGAGTTTAAATTTAGTAAAAAGATATCCTACGTGAATGTGAAAGGGGGCCCCACAAAACCAAAATATATCTTAAGGGCTAGTTACAAAGACACAAAAAAACACACTATGATCCAAAACAAATGACATAAAATGGACGCCAGGAGTAAAGCCCCTGGTAAACATTAACTGAAACAAATCATAGGTCCTAGCGGACGTACGCAACGATTATAAGCACTGACACACAATAAAATATAAAATCGCACATTAAGTTAGGCACCAGAGTTATTTAATTGGTACAATACAAGGCGCCTACCTGAGTTGAAGCATGCAGTGTTAGATGCAGATGTACTTGTTCTCGTGGAGGCCTGGCGAGACGTGCACAAGGTGTAGCAAATTCTCCAGAAGAGGCAGCGAGACTCGAGGGGATTGAAGACAGCAACCATCAATCGAAGAAGTGACAGCAGCCAATACGATGTTGCGCGGCGGCCCAATCAAACCCCGACGTTGACCCAAATATGCATTACGCAATAGTCTTTTCCCGACTTAACAGGGAAAAAAGTTAGTTGAGGCTCTTCAGATAACGTTTCTAACCGGATCGGCAAAAAGTGCCAAAAGTCTCCCTGGAGACCAGCTGTAGTAAACGAAAATCGGCCCTTCATTAAACAACGTCGAGTTCACTACACTTCCTCTGCCCACCGCGCATTTCCAAAAACACACAAACATTAATGTTCACTTCGAAGATTCGGGTTTAACTGCACTCGCCATTAACGTGCCCCAAAGGCACTTGAAAGTCTGCACGAACGCCAAAAAGGATTCACCATGTTAATCACCAAAAGTTAGCCAAAAGCTCCCAAAAATAGCGAAGCCCCCCCCCGGCCGAGGTCCGGGGGTCGCGTTCTTCTAAAACGTTCTTGGTCGGAAGCTTGCTACTAATTAAAATTTCGAACGCGCGGGCTTAAAGATTTGCCCCCGCGGCAAAGAAGAGTCCATCTCACTTTTGCAACCGCTGATGGAAATTCTTCCTCTCATTATTGCACCATTCCTTACCGCGTTGTGAAATATAAGGAAATTTTACTACGTAAGCTTAATTGGGCAGAAAGGGGCCTTGAGTCCTGAACAAAGAATTTTGTGGTATAGCGAATTCCAAAGTATCGGGTTACTACGAAAAGTCCCCGGATTGATATGGACCGAAATAACATTTGAAATCTCATTTCTTTATCGCGTAAGACAAAGGGAGCTTAAGTTTAAAATGCGCTGGCTGCACAGAGTTCCGAGAATTTTGTATTGAAGGCGCCTGGGTGTCGAAATAAACACATTAGCGTGCGAAGCGAAAATGTTTATAAAGAAATATTCCATTGGGGTGTGATTATTTTTGATTTGAGTTCAACCGGACTTTGGATATAACTGGAAGCCCCAAGGCTACAAAACGAACCAAACAATTTGAACGTGGCACAGAAGTGCTTACGGAGAATTTCCGTCAATGGTTTGTACCTTAAAATGTGACCTAAATAAATCGGTAGCAGCTTTTAGAAATACAGGGCCGGCTCTCGGAATTTTTAGATTGAAATTGAATTTTATGTAAAACGGGTTCGACTAATTTTTGATGACAACCCATAATTGGATTAATCGCGTGAATCGCTTAGTGACGTCGAGTCATCTAACAAAGTGTCACGCAATGTTACCTACCGATTGCAAACTATATATAAAAGCTTTAATAATACCTGCAAACGCTTTCTGACATGTTTGAATTGCTTTGCATACGAAACAAATAGAACGAAAATTGTATTTGCTGTGTAGGCTAAAAGTTCAATATTACGTTTGCGGAAGATATGCAGCTGGGGTGTGCACAATGCCTATAAATATAGTCAGCGGTCTATAATTGATTAATGGTGGTTCTTCGACAAAAAGAGTGCTTCCAAAAGTGCACAAAATAATTCTTAAGTGTCACGCAATGTTACCTACCGATTGCAAACTATATATAGAAGCTTTAATAATACCTGCAAACGCTTTCTGACACGTTAGAATTGCTTTGCATACGAAACAAATAGAACGAAAATTTTATTTGCTGTGTAGGCTAAAAGTTCAATATTACGTTTGCGGAAGATATGCAGCTGGGGTCTGCACAACGCCTATAAATATAGTCAGCGGTCTATAATTGATTAATGGTGGTTCTTCGACAAAGAGAGTGCTTCCAAAAGTGCACAAAATAATTCTTAAGTGTCACGCAATGTTACCAACCGATTGCAAACTATATATAAAAGCTTTAATAATACCTGCAAACGCTTTCTGACACGTTTGAATTGCTTTGCATACGAAACAAATAGAACGAAAATTGTATTTGCTGTGTAGGCTAAAAGTTCAATATTACGTTTGCGGAAGATATGCAGCTGGGGTGTGCACAATGCCTATAAATATAGTCAGCGGTCTATAATTGATTAATGGTGGTTCTTCGACAAAGAGAGTGCTTCCAAAAGTGCACAAAATAATTCTTAAGTGTCACGCAATGTTACCTACCGATTGCAAACTATATATAGAAGCTTTAATAATACCTGCAAACGCTTTCTGACACGTTTGAATTGCTTTGCATACGAAACAAATAAAACGAAAATTTTATTTGCTGTGTAGGCTAAAAGTTCAATATTACGTTTGCGGAAGATATGCAGCTGGGGTGTGCACAATGCCTATAAATATAGTCAGCGGTCTATAATTGATTAATGGTGGTTCTTCGACAAAGAGAGTGCTTCCAAAAGTGCACAAAATAATTCTTAAGTGTCACGCAATGTTACCACCGATTGCAAACTATATATAAAAGCTTTAATAATACCTGCAAACGCGTTTTGACACGTTTGAATTGCTTTTGCATACGAAACAAATAGAACGAAAATTTTATTTGCTGTGTAGTCTAAAAGTTCAATATTACGTTTGCGGAAGATATGCAGCTGGGGTGTGCACAATGCCTATAAATATAGTCAGCGGTCTATAATTGATTAATGGTGGTTCTTCGACAAAGAGAGTGCTTCCAAAAGTGCACAAAATAATTCTTAAGTATCACGCAATGTTACCTACCGATTGCAAACTATATATAGAAGCTTTAATAATACCTGCAAACGCTTTCTGACACGTTTGAATTGCTTTGCATACGAAACAAATAGAACGAAAATTTTATTTGCTGTGTAGGCTAAAAGTTCAATATTACGTTTGCGGAAGATATGCAGCTGGGGTGTGCACAATGCCTATAAATATAGTCAGCGGTCTATAATTGATTAATGGTGGTTCTTCGACAAAGAGAGTGCTTCCAAAAGTGCACAAAATAATTCTTAAGTGTCACGCAATGTTACCTACCGATTGCAAACTATATATAGAAGCTCTAATAATATCTGCAAACGCTTTCTGACACGTTTGAATTGCTTTGCATACGAAACAAATAGAACGAAAATTTTATTTGCTGTGTAGGCTAAAAGTTCAATATTACGTTTGCGGAAGATATGCAGCTGGGGTGTGCACAATGCCTATAAATATAGTCAGCGGTCTATAATTGATTAATGGTGGTTCTTCGACAAAGAGAGTGCTTCCAAAAGTGCACAAAATAATTCTTAAGTGTCACGCAATATTACCAACCGATTGCAAACTATATATAAAAGCTTTAATAATACCTGCAAACGCGTTTTGACACGTTTGAATTGCTTTGCATACGAAACAAATAGAACGAAAATTTTATTTGCTGTGTAGTCTAAAAGTTCAATATTACGTTTGCGGAAGATATGCAGCTGGGGTGTGCACAATGCATATAAATATAGTCAGCGGTCTATAATTGATTAATGGTGGTTTTGCGACAAAGAGAGTGCTTCCAAAAGTGCACAAAATAATTTTTAAGTGTCACGCAATGTTACCTACCGATTGCAAACTATATATAGAAGCTTTAATAATACCTGCAAACGCTTTCTGACACGTTTGAATTGCTTTGCATACGAAACAAATAGAACGAAAATTTTATTTGCTGTGTAGTCTAAAAGTTCAATATTACGTTTGCGGAAGATATGCAGCTGGGGTGTGCACAATGCCTATAAATATAGTCAGCGGTCTATAATTGATTAATGGTGGTTCTTCGACAAAGAGAGTGCTTCCAAAAGTGCACAAAATAATTCTTAAGTGTCACGCAATGTTACCTACCGATTGCAAACTATATATAGAAGCTTTAATAATACCTGCAAACGCGTTTTGACACGTTTGAATTGCTTTTGCATACGAAACAAATAGAACGAAAATTTTATTTGCTGTGTAGTCTAAAAGTTCAATATTACGTTTGCGGAAGATATGCAGCTGGGGTGTGCACAATGCCTATAAATATAGTCAGCGGTCTATAATTGATTAATGGTGGTTCTTCGACAAAGAGAGTGCTTCCAAAAGTGCACAAAATAATTCTTAAGTGTCACGCAATGTTACCTACCGATTGCAAACTATATATAGAAGCTTTAATAATACCTGCAAACGCGTTTTGACACGTTTGAATTGCTTTTGCATACGAAACAAATAGAACGAAAATTTTATTTGCTGTGTAGGCTAAAAGTTCAATATTACGTTTGCGGAAGATATGCAGCTGGAGTGTGCACAATGCCTATAAATATAGTCAGCGGTCTATAATTGATTAATGGTGGTTCTTCGACAAAGAGAGTGCTTCCAAAAGTGCACAAAATAATTCTTAAGTGTCACGCAATGTTACCTACCGATTGCAAACTATATATAGAAGCTTTAATAATACCTGCAAACGCTTTCTGACACGTTTGAATTCTTTGCATACGAAACAAATAGAACGAAAATTTTATTTGCTGTGTAGGCTAAAAGTTCAATATTACGTTTGCGGAAGATATGCAGCTGGGGTGTGCACAATGCCTATAAATATAGTCAGCGGTCTATAATTGATTAATGGTGGTTCTTCGACAAAGAGAGTGCTTCCAAAAGTGCACAAAATAATTCTTAAGTGTCACGCAATGTTACCTACCGATTGCAAACTATATATAGAAGCTTTAATAATACCTGCAAACGCGTTTTGACACGTTTGAATTGCTTTTGCATACGAAACAAATAGAACGAAAATTTTATTTGCTGTGTAGTCTAAAAGTTCAATATTACGTTTGCGGAAGATATGCAGCTGGGGTGTGCACAATGCCTATAAATATAGTCAGCGGTCTATAATTGATTAATGGTGGTTCTTCGACAAAGAGAGTGCTTCCAAAAGTGCACAAAATAATTTTTAAGTGTCACGCAATGTTACCTACCGATTGCAAACTATATATAGAAGCTTTAATAATACCTGCAAACGCTTTCTGACACGTTTGAATTGCTTTGCATACGAAACAAATAGAACGAAAATTTTATTTGCTGTGTAGGCTAAAAGTTCAATATTGCGTTTGCGGAAGATATGCAGCTGGGGTGTGCACAATGCCTATAAATATAGTCAGCGGTCTATAATTGATTAATGGTGGTTCTTCGACAAAGAGAGTGCTTCCAAAAGTGCACAAAATAATTCTTAAGTGTCACGCAATGTTACCTACCGATTGCAAACTATATATAGAAGCTTTAATAATACCTGCAAACGCGTTTTGACACGTTTGAATTGCTTTTGCATACGAAACAAATAGAACGAAAACTTTATTTGCTGTGTAGTCTAAAAGTTCAATATTACGTTTGCGGAAGATATGCAGCTGGGGTGTGCACAATGCCTATAAATATAGTCAGCGGTCTATAATTGATTAATGGTGGTTCTTCGACAAAGAGAGTGCTTCCAAAAGTGCACAAAATAATTCTTAAGTATCACGCAATGTTACCTACCGATTGCAAACTATATATAGAAGCTTTAATAATACCTGCAAACGCTTTCTGACACGTTTGAATTGCTTTGCATACGAAACAAATAGAACGAAAATTTTATTTGCTGTGTAGGCTAAAAGTTCAATATTACGTTTGCGGAAGATATGCAGCTGGGGTGTGCACAATGCCTATAAATATAGTCAGCGGTCTATAATTGATTAATGGTGGTTCTTCGACAAAGAGAGTGCTTCCAAAAGTGCACAAAATAATTCTTAAGTGTCACGCAATGTTACCAACCGATTGCAAACTATATATAAAAGCTTTAATAATACCTGCAAACGCGTTTTGACACGTTTGAATTGCTTTGCATACGAAACAAATAGAACGAAAATTTTATTTGCTGTGTAGTCTAAAAGTTCAATATTACGTTTGCGGAAGATATGCAGCTGGGGTGTGCACAATGCCTATAAATATAGTCAGCGGTCTATAATTGATTAATGGTGGTTTTTCGACAAAGAGAGTGCTTCCAAAAGTGCACAAAATAATTTTTAAGTGTCACGCAATGTTACCTACCGATTGCAAACTATATATAGAAGCTTTAATAATACCTGCAAACGCTTTCTGACACGTTTGAATTGCTTTGCATACGAAACAAATAGAACGAAAATTTTATTTGCTGTGTAGGCTAAAAGTTCAACATTACGTTTGCGGAAGATATGCAGCTGGGGTGTGCACAATGCATATAAATATAGTCAGCGGTCTATAATTGATTAATGGTGGTTCTTCGACAAAGAGAGTGCTTCCAAAAGTGCACAAAATAATTCTTAAGTGTCACGCAATGTTACCTACCGATTGCAAACTATATATAGAAGCTTTAATAATACCTGCAAACGCTTTCTGACACGTTTGAATTGCTTTGCATACGAAACAAATAGAACGAAAATTTTATTTGCTGTGTAGGCTAAAAGTTCAATATTACGTTTGCGGAAGATATGCAGCTGGGGTGTGCACAATGCCTATAAATATAGTCAGCGGTCTATAATTGATTAATGGTGGTTCTTCGACAAAGAGAGTGCTTCCAAAAGTGCACAAAATAATTCTTAAGTGTCACGCAATGTTACCAACCGATTGCAAACTATATATAAAAGCTTTAATAATACCTGCAAACGCGTTTTGACACGTTTGAATTGCTTTGCATACGAAACAAATAGAACGAAAATTTTATTTGCTGTGTAGTCTAAAAGTTCAATATTACGTTTGCGGAAGATATGCAGCTGGGGTGTGCACAATGCCTATAAATATAGTCAGCGGTCTATTATTGATTAATGGTGGTTCTTCGACAAAGAGAGTGCTTCCAAAAGTGCACAAAATAATTCTTAAGTGTCACGCAATGTTACCTACCGATTGCAAACTATATATAAAAGCTTTAATAATACCTGCAAACGCTTTCTGACATGTTTGAATTGATTTGCATACGAAACAAATAGAACGAAAATTTTATTTGCTGTGTAGGCTAAAAGTTCAATATTGCGTTTGCGGAAGATATGCAGCTGGGGTGTGCACAATGCCTATAAATATAGTCAGCGGTCTATAATTGATTAATGGTGGTTCTTCGACAAAGAGAGTGCTTCCAAAAGTGCACAAAATAATTCTTAAGTGTCACGCAATGTTACCTACCGATTGCAAACTATATATAGAAGCTTTAATAATACCTGCAAACGCGTTTTGACACGTTTGAATTGCTTTTGCATACGAAACAAATAGAACGAAAATTTTATTTGCTGTGTAGTCTAAAAGTTCAATATTACGTTTGCGGAAGATATGCAGCTGGGGTGTGCACAATGCCTATAAATATAGTCAGCGGTCTATAATTGATTAATGGTGGTTCTTCGACAAAGAGAGTGCTTCCAAAAGTGCACAAAATAATTCTTAAGTATCACGCAATGTTACCTACCGATTGCAAACTATATATAGAAGCTTTAATAATACCTGCAAACGCTTTCTGACACGTTTGAATTGCTTTGCATACGAAACAAATAGAACGAAAATTTTATTTGCTGTGTAGGCTAAAAGTTCAATATTACGTTTGCGGAAGATATGCAGCTGGGGTGTGCACAATGCCTATAAATATAGTCAGCGGTCTATAATTGATTAATGGTGGTTCTTCGACAAAGAGAGTGCTTCCAAAAGTGCACAAAATAATTCTTAAGTGTCACGCAATGTTACCTACCGATTGCAAACTATATATAGAAGCTCTAATAATATCTGCAAACGCTTTCTGACACGTTTGAATTGCTTTGCATACGAAACAAATAGAACGAAAATTTTATTTGCTGTGTAGGCTAAAAGTTCAATATTACGTTTGCGGAAGATATGCAGCTGGGGTGTGCACAATGCCTATAAATATAGTGAGCGGTCTATAATTGATTAATGGTGGTTCTTCGACAAAGAGAGTGCTTCCAAAAGTGCACAAAATAATTCTTAAGTGTCACGCAATGTTACCAACCGATTGCAAACTATATATAAAAGCTTTAATAATACCTGCAAACGCGTTTTGACACGTTTGAATTGCTTTGCATACGAAACAAATAGAACGAAAATTTTATTTGCTGTGTAGTCTAAAAGTTCAATATTACGTTTGCGGAAGATATGCAGCTGGGGTGTGCACAATGCCTATAAATATAGTCAGCGGTCTATAATTGATTAATGGTGGTTTTTCGACAAAGAGAGTGCTTCCAAAAGTGCACAAAATAATTTTTAAGTGTCACGCAATGTTACCTACCGATTGCAAACTATATATAGAAGCTTTAATAATACCTGCAAACGCTTTCTGACACGTTTGAATTGCTTTGCATACGAAACAAATAGAACGAAAATTTTATTTGCTGTGTAGGCTAAAAGTTCAATATTACGTTTGCGGAAGATATGCAGCTGGGGTGTGCACAATGCATATAAATATAGTCAGCGGTCTATAATTGATTAATGGTGGTTCTTCGACAAAGAGAGTGCTTCCAAAAGTGCACAAAATAATTCTTAAGTGTCACGCAATGTTACCTACCGATTGCAAACTATATATAGAAGCTTTAATAATACCTGCAAACGCTTTCTGACACGTTTGAATTGCTTTGCATACGAAACAAATAGAACGAAAATTTTATTTGCTGTGTAGGCTAAAAGTTCAATATTACGTTTGAGGAAGATATGCAGCAGGGGTGTGCACAATGCCTATAAATATAGTCAGCGGTCTATAGTTGATTAATGGTGGTTCTTCGACAAAGAGAGTGCTTCCAAAAGTGCACAAAATAATTCTTAAGTATCACGCAATGTTACCTACCGATTGCAAACTATATATAGAAGCTTTAATAATACCTGCAAACGCTTTCTGACACGTTTGAATTGCTTTGCATACGAAACAAATAGAACGAAAATTTTATTTGCTGTGTAGGCTAAAAGTTCAATATTACGTTTGCGGAAGATATGCAGCTGGGGTGTGCACAATGCCTATAAATATAGTCAGCGGTCTATAATTGATTAATGGTGGTTCTTCGACAAAGAGAGTGCTTCCAAAAGTGCACAAAATAATTCTTAAGTGTCACGCAATGTTACCTACCGATTGCAAACTATATATAGAAGCTCTAATAATATCTGCAAACGCTTTCTGACACGTTTGAATTGCTTTGCATACGAAACAAATAGAACGAAAATTTTATTTGCTGTGTAGGCTAAAAGTTCAATATTACGTTTGCGGAAGATATGCAGCTGGGGTGTGCACAATGCCTATAAATATAGTCAGCGGTCTATAATTGATTAATGGTGGTTCTTCGACAAAGAGAGTGCTTCCAAAAGTGCACAAAATAATTCTTAAGTGTCACGCAATGTTACCAACCGATTGCAAACTATATATAAAAGCTTTAATAATACCTGCAAACGCGTTTTGACACGTTTGAATTGCTTTGCATACGAAACAAATAGAACGAAAATTTTATTTGCTGTGTAGTCTAAAAGTTCAATATTACGTTTGCGGAAGATATGCAGCTGGGGTGTGCACAATGCCTATAAATATAGTCAGCGGTCTATAATTGATTAATGGTGGTTTTTCGACAAAGAGAGTGCTTCCAAAAGTGCACAAAATAATTTTTAAGTGTCACGCAATGTTACCTACCGATTGCAAACTATATATAGAAGCTTTAATAATACCTGCAAACGCTTTCTGACACGTTTGAATTGCTTTGCATACGAAACAAATAGAACGAAAATTTTATTTGCTGTGTAGGCTAAAAGTTCAATATTACGTTTGCGGAAGATATGCAGCTGGGGTGTGCACAATGCATATAAATATAGTCAGCGGTCTATAATTGATTAATGGTGGTTCTTCGACAAAGAGAGTGCTTCCAAAAGTGCACAAAATAATTCTTAAGTGTCACGCAATGTTACCTACCGATTGCAAACTATATATAGAAGCTTTAATAATACCTGCAAACGCTTTCTGACACGTTTGAATTGCTTTGCATACGAAACAAATAGAACGAAAATTTTATTTGCTGTGTAGGCTAAAAGTTCAATATTACGTTTGAGGAAGATATGCAGCAGGGGTGTGCACAATGCCTATAAATATAGTCAGCGGTCTATAGTTGATTAATGGTGGTTCTTCGACAAAGAGAGTGCTTCCAAAAGTGCACAAAATAATTCTTAAGTGTCACGCAATGTTACCAACCGATTGCAAACTATATATAAAAGCTTTAATAATACCTGCAAACGCGTTTTGACACGTTTGAATTGCTTTGCATACGAAACAAATAGAACGAAAATTTTATTTGCTGTGTAGTCTAAAAGTTCAATATTACGTTTGCGGAAGATATGCAGCTGGGGTGTGCACAATGCCTATAAATATAGTCAGCGGTCTATTATTGATTAATGGTGGTTCTTCGACAAAGAGAGTGCTTCCAAAAGTGCACAAAATAATTCTTAAGTGTCACGCAATGTTACCTACCGATTGCAAACTATATATAAAAGCTTTAATAATACCTGCAAACGCTTTCTGACATGTTTGAATTGATTTGCATACGAAACAAATAGAACGAAAATTTTATTTGCTGTGTAGGCTAAAAGTTCAATATTACGTTTGCGGAAGATATGCAGCTGGGGTGTGCACAATGCCTATAAATATAGTCAGCGGTCTATAATTGATTAATGGTGGTTCTTCGACAAAGAGAGTGCTTCCAAAAGTGCACAAAATAATTCTTAAGTGTCACGCAATGTTACCTACCGATTGCAAACTATATATAGAAGCTCTAATAATATCTGCAAACGCTTTCTGACACGTTTGAATTGCTTTGCATACGAAACAAATAGAACGAAAATTTTATTTGCTGTGTAGGCTAAAAGTTCAATATTACGTTTGCGGAAGATATGCAGCTGGGGTGTGCACAATGCCTATAAATATAGTCAGCGGTCTATAATTGATTAATGGTGGTTCTTCGACAAAGAGAGTGCTTCCAAAAGTGCACAAAATAATTTTTAAGTGTCACGCAATGTTACCTACCGATTGCAAACTATATATAGAAGCTTTAATAATACCTGCAAACGCTTTCTGACACGTTTGAATTGCTTTGCATACGAAACAAATAGAACGAAAATTTTATTTGCTGTGTAGGCTAAAAGTTCAATATTACGTTTGAGGAAGATATGCAGCAGGGGTGTGCACAATGCCTATAAATATAGTCAGCGGTCTATAGTTGATTAATGGTGGTTCTTCGACAAAGAGAGTGCTTCCAAAAGTGCACAAAATAATTCTTAAGTATCACGCAATGTTACCTACCGATTGCAAACTATATATAGAAGCTTTAATAATACCTGCAAACGCTTTCTGACACGTTTGAATTGCTTTGCATACGAAACAAATAGAACGAAAATTTTATTTGCTGTGTAGGCTAAAAGTTCAATATTACGTTTGCGGAAGATATGCAGCTGGGGTGTGCACAATGCCTATAAATATAGTCAGCGGTCTATAATTGATTAATGGTGGTTCTTCGACAAAGAGAGTGCTTCCAAAAGTGCACAAAATAATTCTTAAGTGTCACGCAATGTTACCTACCGATTGCAAACTATATATAGAAGCTCTAATAATATCTGCAAACGCTTTCTGACACGTTTGAATTGCTTTGCATACGAAACAAATAGAACGAAAATTTTATTTGCTGTGTAGGCTAAAAGTTCAATATTACGTTTGCGGAAGATATGCAGCTGGGGTGTGCACAATGCCTATAAATATAGTCAGCGGTCTATAATTGATTAATGGTGGTTCTTCGACAAAGAGAGTGCTTCCAAAAGTGCACAAAATAATTCTTAAGTGTCACGCAATGTTACCAACCGATTGCAAACTATATATAAAAGCTTTAATAATACCTGCAAACGCGTTTTGACACGTTTGAATTGCTTTGCATACGAAACAAATAGAACGAAAATTTTATTTGCTGTGTAGTCTAAAAGTTCAATATTACGTTTGCGGAAGATATGCAGCTGGGGTGTGCACAATGCCTATAAATATAGTCAGCGGTCTATAATTGATTAATGGTGGTTTTTCGACAAAGAGAGTGCTTCCAAAAGTGCACAAAATAATTTTTAAGTGTCACGCAATGTTACCTACCGATTGCAAACTATATATAGAAGCTTTAATAATACCTGCAAACGCTTTCTGACACGTTTGAATTGCTTTGCATACGAAACAAATAGAACGAAAATTTTATTTGCTGTGTAGGCTAAAAGTTCAATATTACGTTTGAGGAAGATATGCAGCTGGGGTGTGCACAATGCATATAAATATAGTCAGCGGTCTATAATTGATTAATGGTGGTTCTTCGACAAAGAGAGTGCTTCCAAAAGTGCACAAAATAATTCTTAAGTGTCACGCAATGTTACCTACCGATTGCAAACTATATATAGAAGCTTTAATAATACCTGCAAACGCTTTCTGACACGTTTGAATTGCTTTGCATACGAAACAAATAGAACGAAAATTTTATTTGCTGTGTAGGCTAAAAGTTCAATATTACGTTTGAGGAAGATATGCAGCAGGGGTGTGCACAATGCCTATAAATATAGTCAGCGGTCTATAGTTGATTAATGGTGGTTCTTCGACAAAGAGAGTGCTTCCAAAAGTGCACAAAATAATTCTTAAGTGTCACGCAATGTTACCAACCGATTGCAAACTATATATAAAAGCTTTAATAATACCTGCAAACGCGTTTTGACACGTTTGAATTGCTTTGCATACGAAACAAATAGAACGAAAATTTTATTTGCTGTGTAGTCTAAAAGTTCAATATTACGTTTGCGGAAGATATGCAGCTGGGGTGTGCACAATGCCTATAAATATAGTCAGCGGTCTATTATTGATTAATGGTGGTTCTTCGACAAAGAGAGTGCTTCCAAAAGTGCACAAAATAATTCTTAAGTGTCACGCAATGTTACCTACCGATTGCAAACTATATATAAAAGCTTTAATAATACCTGCAAACGCTTTCTGACATGTTTGAATTGATTTGCATACGAAACAAATAGAACGAAAATTTTATTTGCTGTGTAGGCTAAAAGTTCAATATTACGTTTGCGGAAGATATGCAGCTGGGGTGTGCACAATGCCTATAAATATAGTCAGCGGTCTATAATTGATTAATGGTGGTTCTTCGACAAAGAGAGTGCTTCCAAAAGTGCACAAAATAATTCTAAGTGTCACGCAATGTTACCTACCGATTGCAAACTATATATAGAAGCTTTAATAATACCTGAAAACGCTTTCTGACACGTTTGAAATGCTTTGCATACGAAACAAATAGAACGAAAATTTTATTTGCTGTGTAGGCTAAAAGTTCAATATTACGTTTGCGGAAGATATGCAGCTGGGGTGTGCACAATGCCTATAAATATAGTCAGCGGTCTATAATTGATTAATGGTGGTTCTTCGACAAAGAGAGTGCTTCCAAAAGTGCACAAAATAATTCTTAAGTGTCACGCAATGTTACCTACCGATTGCAAACTATATATAGAAGCTTTAATAATACCTGCAAACGCTTTCTGACACGTTTGAATTGCTTTGCATACGAAACAAATAGAACGAAAATTTTATTTGCTGTGTAGGCTAAAAGTTCAATATTACGTTTGCGGAAGATATGCAGCTGGGTTGTGCACAATGCCTATAAATATAGTCAGCGGTCTATAATTGATTAATGGTGGTTCTTCGACAAAGAGAGTGCTTCCAAAAGTGCACAAAATAATTCTTAAGTGTCACGCAATGTTACCAACCGATTGCAAACTATATATAAAAGCTTTAATAATACCTGCAAACGCTTTCTGACACGTTTGAATTGCTTTGCATACGAAACAAATAGAACGAAAATTTTATTTGCTGTGTATGCTAAAAGTTCAATATTACGTTTGCGGAAGATATGCAGCTGGGGTGTGCACAATGCCTATAAATATAGTCAGCGGTCTATAATTGATTAATGGTGGTTCTTCGACAAAGAGAGTGCTTCCAAAAGTGCACAAAATAATTCTTAAGTGTCACGCAATGTTACCTACCGATTGCAAACTATATATAAAAGCTTTAATAATACCTGCAAACGCGTTTTGACACGTTTGAATTGCCTGCATACGAAACAAATAGAACGAAAATTTTATTTGCTGTGTAGTCTAAAAGTTCAATATTACGTTTGCGGAAGATATGCAGCTGGGGTGTGCACAATGCCTATAAATATAGTCAGCGGTCTATTATTGATTAATGGTGGTTCTTCGACAAAGAGAGTGCTTCCAAAAGTGCACAAAATAATTCTTAAGTGTCACGCAATGTTACCAACCGATTGCAAACTATATATAAAAGCTTTAATAATACCTGCAAACGCGTTTTGACACGTATGAATTGCTTTGCATACGAAACAAATAGAACGAAAATTTTATTTGCTTGTAGTCTAAAAGTTCAATATTACGTTTGCGGAAGATATGCAGCTGGGGTGTGCACAGTGCCTATAAATATAGTCAGCGGTCTATTATTGATTAATGGTGGTTCTTCGACAAAGAGAGTGCTTCCAAAAGTGCACAAAATAATTCTTAAGTGTCACGCAATGTTACCAACCGATTGCAAACTATATATAAAAGCTTTAATAATACCTGCAAACGCGTTTTGACACGTTTGAATTGCTTTGCATACGAAACAAATAGAACGAAAATTTTATTTGCTTTGTAGTCTAAAAGTTCAATATTACGTTTGCGGAAGATATGCAGCTGGGGTGTGCACAATGCCTATAAATATAGTCAGCGGTCTATTATTGATTAATGGTGGTTCTTCGACAAAGAGAGTGCTTCCAAAAGTGCACAAAATAATTCTTAAGTGTCACGCAATGTTACCTACCGATTGCAAACTATTTATAAAAGCTTTAATAATACCTGCAAACGCTTTCTGACACGTTTGAATTGCTTTGCATACGAAACAAATAGAACGAAAATTTTATTTGCTGTGTAGGCTAAAAGTTCAATATTACGTTTGCGGTCTATAATTGATTAATGGTGGTTCTTCGACAAAGAGAGTGCTTCCAAAAGTGCACAAAATAATTCTTAAGTGTCACGCAATGTTACCTACCGATTGCAAACTATATATAGAAGCTCTAATAATATCTGCAAACGCTTTCGGACACGTTTGAATTGCTTTGCATACGAAACAAATAGAACGAAAATTTTATTTGCTGTGTAGGCTAAAAGTTCAATATTACGTTTGCGGAAGATATGCAGCTGGGGTGTGCACAATGCCTATAAATATAGTCAGCGGTCTATAATTAATTAATGGTGGTTCTTCGACAAAGAGAGTGCTTCCAAAAGTGCACAAAATAATTCTTAAGTGTCACGCAATGTTACCTACCGATTGCAAACTATATATAAAAGCTTTACTAATACCTGCAAACGCGTTTTGACACGTTTGAATTGCTTTGCATACGAAACAAATAGAACGAAAATTTTATTTGCTGTGTAGTCTAAGAGTTCAATATTACGTTTGCGGAAGATATGCAGCTGGGGTGTGCACAATGCCTATAAATATAGTCAGCGGTCTATTATTGATTAATGGTGGTTCTTCGACAAAGAGAGTGCTTCCAAAAGTGCACAAAATAATTCTTAAGTGTCACGCAATGTTACCTACCGATTGCAAACTATATATAAAAGCTTTAATAATACCTGCAAACGCTTTCTGACATGTTTGAATTGATTTGCATACGAAACAAATAGAACGAAAATTTTATTTGCTGTGTAGGCTAAAAGTTCAATATTACGTTTGCGGAAGATATGCAGCTGGGGTGTGCACAATGCCTATAAATATAGTCAGCGGTCTATAATTGATTAATGGTGGTTCTTCGACAAAGAGAGTGCTTCCAAAAGTGCACAAAATAATTCTTAAGTGTCACGCAATGTTACCTACCGATTGCAAACTATATATAGAAGCTTTAATAATACCTGAAAACGCTTTCTGACACGTTTGAAATGCTTTGCATACGAAACAAATAGAACGAAAATTTTATTTGCTGTGTAGGCTAAAAGTTCAATATTACGTTTGCGGAAGATATGCAGCTGGGGTGTGCACAATGCCTATAAATATAGTCAGCGGTCTATAATTGATTAATGGTGGTTCTTCGACAAAGAGAGTGCTTCCAAAAGTGCACAAAATAATTCTTAAGTGTCACGCAATGTTACCTACCGATTGCAAACTATATATAGAAGCTTTAATAATACCTGCAAACGCTTTCTGACACGTTTGAATTGCTTTGCATACGAAACAAATAGAACGAAAATTTTATTTGCTGTGTAGGCTAAAAGTTCAATATTACGTTTGCGGAAGATATGCAGCTGGGGTGTGCACAATGCATATAAATATAGTCAGCGGTCTATAATTGATTAATGGTGGTTCTTCGACAAAGAGAGTGCTTCCAAAAGTGCACAAAATAATTCTTAAGTGTCACGCAATGTTACCTACCGATTGCAAACTATATATAGAAGCTTTAATAATACCTGCAAACGCTTTCTGACACGTTTGAATTGCTTTGCATACGAAACAAATAGAACGAAAATTTTATTTGCTGTGTAGGCTAAAAGTTCAATATTACGTTTGAGGAAGATATGCAGCAGGGGTGTGCACAATGCCTATAAATATAGTCAGCGGTCTATAGTTGATTAATGGTGGTTCTTCGACAAAGAGAGTGCTTCCAAAAGTGCACAAAATAATTCTTAAGTGTCACGCAATGTTACCAACCGATTGCAAACTATATATAAAAGCTTTAATAATACCTGCAAACGCGTTTTGACACGTTTGAATTGCTTTGCATACGAAACAAATAGAACGAAAATTTTATTTGCTGTGTAGTCTAAAAGTTCAATATTACGTTTGCGGAAGATATGCAGCTGGGGTGTGCACAATGCCTATAAATATAGTCAGCGGTCTATTATTGATTAATGGTGGTTCTTCGACAAAGAGAGTGCTTCCAAAAGTGCACAAAATAATTCTTAAGTGTCACGCAATGTTACCTACCGATTGCAAACTATATATAAAAGCTTTAATAATACCTGCAAACGCTTTCTGACATGTTTGAATTGATTTGCATACGAAACAAATAGAACGAAAATTTTATTTGCTGTGTAGGCTAAAAGTTCAATATTACGTTTGCGGAAGATATGCAGCTGGGGTGTGCACAATGCCTATAAATATAGTCAGCGGTCTATAATTGATTAATGGTGGTTCTTCGACAAAGAGAGTGCTTCCAAAAGTGCACAAAATAATTCTTAAGTGTCACGCAATGTTACCTACCGATTGCAAACTATATATAGAAGCTCTAATAATATCTGCAAACGCTTTCTGACACGTTTGAATTGCTTTGCATACGAAACAAATAGAACGAAAATTTTATTTGCTGTGTAGGCTAAAAGTTCAATATTACGTTTGCGGAAGATATGCAGCTGGGGTGTGCACAATGCCTATAAATATAGTCAGCGGTCTATAATTGATTAATGGTGGTTCTTCGACAAAGAGAGTGCTTCCAAAAGTGCACAAAATAATTTTTAAGTGTCACGCAATGTTACCTACCGATTGCAAACTATATATAGAAGCTTTAATAATACCTGCAAACGCTTTCTGACACGTTTGAATTGCTTTGCATACGAAACAAATAGAACGAAAATTTTATTTGCTGTGTAGGCTAAAAGTTCAATATTACGTTTGAGGAAGATATGCAGCAGGGGTGTGCACAATGCCTATAAATATAGTCAGCGGTCTATAGTTGATTAATGGTGGTTCTTCGACAAAGAGAGTGCTTCCAAAAGTGCACAAAATAATTCTTAAGTATCACGCAATGTTACCTACCGATTGCAAACTATATATAGAAGCTTTAATAATACCTGCAAACGCTTTCTGACACGTTTGAATTGCTTTGCATACGAAACAAATAGAACGAAAATTTTATTTGCTGTGTAGGCTAAAAGTTCAATATTACGTTTGCGGAAGATATGCAGCTGGGGTGTGCACAATGCCTATAAATATAGTCAGCGGTCTATAATTGATTAATGGTGGTTCTTCGACAAAGAGAGTGCTTCCAAAAGTGCACAAAATAATTCTTAAGTGTCACGCAATGTTACCTACCGATTGCAAACTATATATAGAAGCTCTAATAATATCTGCAAACGCTTTCTGACACGTTTGAATTGCTTTGCATACGAAACAAATAGAACGAAAATTTTATTTGCTGTGTAGGCTAAAAGTTCAATATTACGTTTGCGGAAGATATGCAGCTGGGGTGTGCACAATGCCTATAAATATAGTCAGCGGTCTATAATTGATTAATGGTGGTTCTTCGACAAAGAGAGTGCTTCCAAAAGTGCACAAAATAATTCTTAAGTGTCACGCAATGTTACCAACCGATTGCAAACTATATATAAAAGCTTTAATAATACCTGCAAACGCGTTTTGACACGTTTGAATTGCTTTGCATACGAAACAAATAGAACGAAAATTTTATTTGCTGTGTAGTCTAAAAGTTCAATATTACGTTTGCGGAAGATATGCAGCTGGGGTGTGCACAATGCCTATAAATATAGTCAGCGGTCTATAATTGATTAATGGTGGTTTTTCGACAAAGAGAGTGCTTCCAAAAGTGCACAAAATAATTTTTAAGTGTCACGCAATGTTACCTACCGATTGCAAACTATATATAGAAGCTTTAATAATACCTGCAAACGCTTTCTGACACGTTTGAATTGCTTTGCATACGAAACAAATAGAACGAAAATTTTATTTGCTGTGTAGGCTAAAAGTTCAATATTACGTTTGAGGAAGATATGCAGCTGGGGTGTGCACAATGCATATAAATATAGTCAGCGGTCTATAATTGATTAATGGTGGTTCTTCGACAAAGAGAGTGCTTCCAAAAGTGCACAAAATAATTCTTAAGTGTCACGCAATGTTACCTACCGATTGCAAACTATATATAGAAGCTTTAATAATACCTGCAAACGCTTTCTGACACGTTTGAATTGCTTTGCATACGAAACAAATAGAACGAAAATTTTATTTGCTGTGTAGGCTAAAAGTTCAATATTACGTTTGAGGAAGATATGCAGCAGGGGTGTGCACAATGCCTATAAATATAGTCAGCGGTCTATAGTTGATTAATGGTGGTTCTTCGACAAAGAGAGTGCTTCCAAAAGTGCACAAAATAATTCTTAAGTGTCACGCAATGTTACCAACCGATTGCAAACTATATATAAAAGCTTTAATAATACCTGCAAACGCGTTTTGACACGTTTGAATTGCTTTGCATACGAAACAAATAGAACGAAAATTTTATTTGCTGTGTAGTCTAAAAGTTCAATATTACGTTTGCGGAAGATATGCAGCTGGGGTGTGCACAATGCCTATAAATATAGTCAGCGGTCTATTATTGATTAATGGTGGTTCTTCGACAAAGAGAGTGCTTCCAAAAGTGCACAAAATAATTCTTAAGTGTCACGCAATGTTACCTACCGATTGCAAACTATATATAAAAGCTTTAATAATACCTGCAAACGCTTTCTGACATGTTTGAATTGATTTGCATACGAAACAAATAGAACGAAAATTTTATTTGCTGTGTAGGCTAAAAGTTCAATATTACGTTTGCGGAAGATATGCAGCTGGGGTGTGCACAATGCCTATAAATATAGTCAGCGGTCTATAATTGATTAATGGTGGTTCTTCGACAAAGAGAGTGCTTCCAAAAGTGCACAAAATAATTCTAAGTGTCACGCAATGTTACCTACCGATTGCAAACTATATATAGAAGCTTTAATAATACCTGAAAACGCTTTCTGACACGTTTGAAATGCTTTGCATACGAAACAAATAGAACGAAAATTTTATTTGCTGTGTAGGCTAAAAGTTCAATATTACGTTTGCGGAAGATATGCAGCTGGGGTGTGCACAATGCCTATAAATATAGTCAGCGGTCTATAATTGATTAATGGTGGTTCTTCGACAAAGAGAGTGCTTCCAAAAGTGCACAAAATAATTCTTAAGTGTCACGCAATGTTACCTACCGATTGCAAACTATATATAGAAGCTTTAATAATACCTGCAAACGCTTTCTGACACGTTTGAATTGCTTTGCATACGAAACAAATAGAACGAAAATTTTATTTGCTGTGTAGGCTAAAAGTTCAATATTACGTTTGCGGAAGATATGCAGCTGGGTTGTGCACAATGCCTATAAATATAGTCAGCGGTCTATAATTGATTAATGGTGGTTCTTCGACAAAGAGAGTGCTTCCAAAAGTGCACAAAATAATTCTTAAGTGTCACGCAATGTTACCAACCGATTGCAAACTATATATAAAAGCTTTAATAATACCTGCAAACGCTTTCTGACACGTTTGAATTGCTTTGCATACGAAACAAATAGAACGAAAATTTTATTTGCTGTGTATGCTAAAAGTTCAATATTACGTTTGCGGAAGATATGCAGCTGGGGTGTGCACAATGCCTATAAATATAGTCAGCGGTCTATAATTGATTAATGGTGGTTCTTCGACAAAGAGAGTGCTTCCAAAAGTGCACAAAATAATTCTTAAGTGTCACGCAATGTTACCTACCGATTGCAAACTATATATAAAAGCTTTAATAATACCTGCAAACGCGTTTTGACACGTTTGAATTGCCTGCATACGAAACAAATAGAACGAAAATTTTATTTGCTGTGTAGTCTAAAAGTTCAATATTACGTTTGCGGAAGATATGCAGCTGGGGTGTGCACAATGCCTATAAATATAGTCAGCGGTCTATTATTGATTAATGGTGGTTCTTCGACAAAGAGAGTGCTTCCAAAAGTGCACAAAATAATTCTTAAGTGTCACGCAATGTTACCAACCGATTGCAAACTATATATAAAAGCTTTAATAATACCTGCAAACGCGTTTTGACACGTATGAATTGCTTTGCATACGAAACAAATAGAACGAAAATTTTATTTGCTTGTAGTCTAAAAGTTCAATATTACGTTTGCGGAAGATATGCAGCTGGGGTGTGCACAGTGCCTATAAATATAGTCAGCGGTCTATTATTGATTAATGGTGGTTCTTCGACAAAGAGAGTGCTTCCAAAAGTGCACAAAATAATTCTTAAGTGTCACGCAATGTTACCAACCGATTGCAAACTATATATAAAAGCTTTAATAATACCTGCAAACGCGTTTTGACACGTTTGAATTGCTTTGCATACGAAACAAATAGAACGAAAATTTTATTTGCTTTGTAGTCTAAAAGTTCAATATTACGTTTGCGGAAGATATGCAGCTGGGGTGTGCACAATGCCTATAAATATAGTCAGCGGTCTATTATTGATTAATGGTGGTTCTTCGACAAAGAGAGTGCTTCCAAAAGTGCACAAAATAATTCTTAAGTGTCACGCAATGTTACCTACCGATTGCAAACTATTTATAAAAGCTTTAATAATACCTGCAAACGCTTTCTGACACGTTTGAATTGCTTTGCATACGAAACAAATAGAACGAAAATTTTATTTGCTGTGTAGGCTAAAAGTTCAATATTACGTTTGCGGTCTATAATTGATTAATGGTGGTTCTTCGACAAAGAGAGTGCTTCCAAAAGTGCACAAAATAATTCTTAAGTGTCACGCAATGTTACCTACCGATTGCAAACTATATATAGAAGCTCTAATAATATCTGCAAACGCTTTCGGACACGTTTGAATTGCTTTGCATACGAAACAAATAGAACGAAAATTTTATTTGCTGTGTAGGCTAAAAGTTCAATATTACGTTTGCGGAAGATATGCAGCTGGGGTGTGCACAATGCCTATAAATATAGTCAGCGGTCTATAATTAATTAATGGTGGTTCTTCGACAAAGAGAGTGCTTCCAAAAGTGCACAAAATAATTCTTAAGTGTCACGCAATGTTACCTACCGATTGCAAACTATATATAAAAGCTTTACTAATACCTGCAAACGCGTTTTGACACGTTTGAATTGCTTTGCATACGAAACAAATAGAACGAAAATTTTATTTGCTGTGTAGTCTAAGAGTTCAATATTACGTTTGCGGAAGATATGCAGCTGGGGTGTGCACAATGCCTATAAATATAGTCAGCGGTCTATTATTGATTAATGGTGGTTCTTCGACAAAGAGAGTGCTTCCAAAAGTGCACAAAATAATTCTTAAGTGTCACGCAATGTTACCTACCGATTGCAAACTATATATAAAAGCTTTAATAATACCTGCAAACGCTTTCTGACATGTTTGAATTGATTTGCATACGAAACAAATAGAACGAAAATTTTATTTGCTGTGTAGGCTAAAAGTTCAATATTACGTTTGCGGAAGATATGCAGCTGGGGTGTGCACAATGCCTATAAATATAGTCAGCGGTCTATAATTGATTAATGGTGGTTCTTCGACAAAGAGAGTGCTTCCAAAAGTGCACAAAATAATTCTTAAGTGTCACGCAATGTTACCTACCGATTGCAAACTATATATAGAAGCTTTAATAATACCTGAAAACGCTTTCTGACACGTTTGAAATGCTTTGCATACGAAACAAATAGAACGAAAATTTTATTTGCTGTGTAGGCTAAAAGTTCAATATTACGTTTGCGGAAGATATGCAGCTGGGGTGTGCACAATGCCTATAAATATAGTCAGCGGTCTATAATTGATTAATGGTGGTTCTTCGACAAAGAGAGTGCTTCCAAAAGTGCACAAAATAATTCTTAAGTGTCACGCAATGTTACCTACCGATTGCAAACTATATATAGAAGCTTTAATAATACCTGCAAACGCTTTCTGACACGTTTGAATTGCTTTGCATACGAAACAAATAGAACGAAAATTTTATTTGCTGTGTAGGCTAAAAGTTCAATATTACGTTTGCGGAAGATATGCAGCTGGGGTGTGCACAATGCCTATAAATATAGTCAGCGGTCTATAATTGATTAATGGTGGTTCTTCGACAAAGAGAGTGCTTCCAAAAGTGCACAAAATAATTCTTAAGTGTCACGCAATGTTACCAACCGATTGCAAACTATATATAAAAGCTTTAATAATACCTGCAAACGCTTTCTGACACGTTTGAATTGCTTTGCATACGAAACAAATAGAACGAAAATTTTATTTGCTGTGTAGGCTAAAAGTTCAATATTACGTTTGCGGAAGATATGCAGCTGGGGTGTGCACAATGCCTATAAATATAGTCAGCGGTCTATAATTGATTAATGGTGGTTCTTCGACAAAGAGAGTGCTTCCAAAAGTGCACAAAATAATTCTTAAGTGTCACGCAATGTTACCTACCGATTGCAAACTATATATAAAAGCTTTAATAATACCTGCAAACGCGTTTTGACACGTTTGAATTGCCTGCATACGAAACAAATAGAACGAAAATTTTATTTGCTGTGTAGTCTAAAAGTTCAATATTACGTTTGCGGAAGATATGCAGCTGGGGTGTGCACAATGCCTATAAATATAGTCAGCGGTCTATTATTGATTAATGGTGGTTCTTCGACAAAGAGAGTGCTTCCAAAAGTGCACAAAATAATTCTTAAGTGTCACGCAATGTTACCAACCGATTGCAAACTATATATAAAAGCTTTAATAATACCTGCAAACGCGTTTTGACACGTATGAATTGCTTTGCATACGAAACAAATAGAACGAAAATTTTATTTGCTTGTAGTCTAAAAGTTCAATATTACGTTTGCGGAAGATATGCAGCTGGGGTGTGCACAGTGCCTATAAATATAGTCAGCGGTCTATTATTGATTAATGGTGGTTCTTCGACAAAGAGAGTGCTTCCAAAAGTGCACAAAATAATTCTTAAGTGTCACGCAATGTTACCAACCGATTGCAAACTATATATAAAAGCTTTAATAATACCTGCAAACGCGTTTTGACACGTTTGAATTGCTTTGCATACGAAACAAATAGAACGAAAATTTTATTTGCTTTGTAGTCTAAAAGTTCAATATTACGTTTGCGGAAGATATGCAGCTGGGGTGTGCACAATGCCTATAAATATAGTCAGCGGTCTATAATTGATTAATGGTGGTTCTTCGACAAAGAGAGTGCTTCCAAAAGTGCACAAAATAATTCTTAAGTGTCACGCAATGTTACCAACCGATTGCAAACTATATATAAAAGCTTTAATAATACCTGCAAACGCGTTTTGACACGTTTGAATTGCTTTGCATACGAAACAAATAGAACGAAAATTTTATTTGCTGTGTAGTCTAAAAGTTCAATATTACGTTTGCGGAAGATATGCAGCTGGGGTGTGCACAATGCCTATAAATATAGTCAGCGGTCTATTATTGATTAATGGTGGTTCTTCGACAAAGAGAGTGCTTCCAAAAGTGCACAAAATAATTCTTAAGTGTCACGCAATGTTACCTACCGATTGCAAACTATATATAAAAGCTTTAATAATACCTGCAAACGCTTTCTGACATGTTTGAATTGATTTGCATACGAAACAAATAGAACGAAAATTTTATTTGCTGTGTAGGCTAAAAGTTCAATATTGCGTTTGCGGAAGATATGCAGCTGGGGTGTGCACAATGCCTATAAATATAGTCAGCGGTCTATAATTGATTAATGGTGGTTCTTCGACAAAGAGAGTGCTTCCAAAAGTGCACAAAATAATTCTTAAGTGTCACGCAATGTTACCTACCGATTGCAAACTATATATAGAAGCTTTAATAATACCTGCAAACGCGTTTTGACACGTTTGAATTGCTTTTGCATACGAAACAAATAGAACGAAAATTTTATTTGCTGTGTAGTCTAAAAGTTCAATATTACGTTTGCGGAAGATATGCAGCTGGGGTGTGCACAATGCCTATAAATATAGTCAGCGGTCTATAATTGATTAATGGTGGTTCTTCGACAAAGAGAGTGCTTCCAAAAGTGCACAAAATAATTCTTAAGTATCACGCAATGTTACCTACCGATTGCAAACTATATATAGAAGCTTTAATAATACCTGCAAACGCTTTCTGACACGTTTGAATTGCTTTGCATACGAAACAAATAGAACGAAAATTTTATTTGCTGTGTAGGCTAAAAGTTCAATATTACGTTTGCGGAAGATATGCAGCTGGGGTGTGCACAATGCCTATAAATATAGTCAGCGGTCTATAATTGATTAATGGTGGTTCTTCGACAAAGAGAGTGCTTCAAAAGTGCACAAAATAATTCTTAAGTGTCACGCAATGTTACCTACCGATTGCAAACTATATATAGAAGCTCTAATAATATCTGCAAACGCTTTCTGACACGTTTGAATTGCTTTGCATACGAAACAAATAGAACGAAAATTTTATTTGCTGTGTAGGCTAAAAGTTCAATATTACGTTTGCGGAAGATATGCAGCTGGGGTGTGCACAATGCCTATAAATATAGTCAGCGGTCTATAATTGATTAATGGTGGTTCTTCGACAAAGAGAGTGCTTCCAAAAGTGCACAAAATAATTCTTAAGTGTCACGCAATGTTACCAACCGATTGCAAACTATATATAAAAGCTTTAATAATACCTGCAAACGCGTTTTGACACGTTTGAATTGCTTTGCATACGAAACAAATAGAACGAAAATTTTATTTGCTGTGTAGTCTAAAAGTTCAATATTACGTTTGCGGAAGATATGCAGCTGGGGTGTGCACAATGCCTATAAATATAGTCAGCGGTCTATAATTGATTAATGGTGGTTTTTCGACAAAGAGAGTGCTTCCAAAAGTGCACAAAATAATTCTTAAGTGTCACGCAATGTTACCAACCGATTGCAAACTATATATAAAAGCTTTAATAATACCTGCAAACGCGTTTTGACACGTTTGAATTGCTTTGCATACGAAACAAATAGAACGAAAATTTTATTTGCTGTGTAGTCTAAAAGTTCAATATTACGTTTGCGGAAGATATGCAGCTGGGGTGTGCACAATGCCTATAAATATAGTCAGCGGTCTATAATTGATTAATGGTGGTTCTTCGACAAAGAGAGTGCTTCCAAAAGTGCACAAAATAATTCTTAAGTGTCACGCAATGTTACCAACGATTGCAAACTATATATAAAAGCTTTAATAATACCTGCAAACGCTTTCTGACACGTTTGAATTGCTTTGCATACGAAACAAATAGAACGAAAATTTTATTTGCTGTGTAGGCTAAAAGTTCAATATTACGTTTGCGGAAGATATGCAGCTGGGGTGTGCACAATGCATATAAATATAGTCAGCGGTCTATAATTGATTAATGGTGGTTCTTCGACAAAGAGAGTGCTTCCAAAAGTGCACAAAATAATTCTTAAGTGTCACGCAATGTTACCTACCGATTGCAAACTATATATAGAAGCTTTAATAATACCTGCAAACGCTTTCTGACACGTTTGAATTGCTTTGCATACGAAACAAATAGAACGAAAATTTTATTTGCTGTGTAGGCTAAAAGTTCAATATTACGTTTGAGGAAGATATGCAGCAGGGGTGTGCACAATGCCTATAAATATAGTCAGCGGTCTATAGTTGATTAATGGTGGTTCTTCGACAAAGAGAGTGCTTCCAAAGTGCACAAAATAATTCTTAAGTGTCACGCAATGTTACCAACCGATTGCAAACTATATATAAAAGCTTTAATAATACCTGCAAACGCGTTTTGACACGTTTGAATTGCTTTGCATACGAAACAAATAGAACGAAAATTTTATTTGCTGTGTAGTCTAAAAGTTCAATATTACGTTTGCGGAAGATATGCAGCTGGGGTGTGCACAATGCCTATAAATATAGTCAGCGGTCTATTATTGATTAATGGTGGTTCTTCGACAAAGAGAGTGCTTCCAAAGTGCACAAAATAATTCTTAAGTGTCACGCAATGTTACCTACCGATTGCAAACTATATATAAAAGCTTTAATAATACCTGCAAACGCTTTCTGACATGTTTGAATTGATTTGCATACGAAACAAATAGAACGAAAATTTATTTGCTGTGTAGGCTAAAAGTTCAATATTACGTTTGCGGAAGATATGCAGCTGGGGTGTGCACAATGCCTATAAATATAGTCAGCGGTCTATAATTGATTAATGGTGGTTCTTCGACAAAGAGAGTGCTTCCAAAAGTGCACAAAATAATTCTTAAGTGTCACGCAATGTTACCTACCGATTGCAAACTATATATAGAAGCTTTAATAATACCTGAAAACGCTTTCTGACACGTTTGAAATGCTTTGCATACGAAACAAATAGAACGAAAATTTTATTTGCTGTGTAGGCTAAAAGTTCAATATTACGTTTGCGGAAGATATGCAGCTGGGGTGTGCACAATGCCTATAAATATAGTCAGCGGTCTATAATTGATTAATGGTGGTTCTTCGACAAAGAGAGTGCTTCCAAAAGTGCACAAAATAATTCTTAAGTGTCACGCAATGTTACCTACCGATTGCAAACTATATATAGAAGCTTTAATAATACCTGCAAACGCTTTCTGACACGTTTGAATTGCTTTGCATACGAAACAAATAGAACGAAAATTTTATTTGCTGTGTAGGCTAAAAGTTCAATATTACGTTTGCGGAAGATATGCAGCTGGGGTGTGCACAATGCCTATAAATATAGTCAGCGGTCTATAATTGATTAATGGTGGTTCTTCGACAAAGAGAGTGCTTCCAAAAGTGCACAAAATAATTCTTAAGTGTCACGCAATGTTACCAACCGATTGCAAACTATATATAAAAGCTTTAATAATACCTGCAAACGCTTTCTGACACGTTTGAATTGCTTTGCATACGAAACAAATAGAACGAAAATTTTATTTGCTGTGTAGGCTAAAAGTTCAATATTACGTTTGCGGAAGATATGCAGCTGGGGTGTGCACAATGCCTATAAATATAGTCAGCGGTCTATAATTGATTAATGGTGGTTCTTCGACAAAGAGAGTGCTTCCAAAAGTGCACAAAATAATTCTTAAGTGTCACGCAATGTTACCTACCGATTGCAAACTATATATAAAAGCTTTAATAATACCTGCAAACGCGTTTTGACACGTTTGAATTGCCTGCATACGAAACAAATAGAACGAAAATTTTATTTGCTGTGTAGTCTAAAAGTTCAATATTACGTTTGCGGAAGATATGCAGCTGGGGTGTGCACAATGCCTATAAATATAGTCAGCGGTCTATTATTGATTAATGGTGGTTCTTCGACAAAGAGAGTGCTTCCAAAAGTGCACAAAATAATTCTTAAGTGTCACGCAATGTTACCAACCGATTGCAAACTATATATAAAAGCTTTAATAATACCTGCAAACGCGTTTTGACACGTATGAATTGCTTTGCATACGAAACAAATAGAACGAAAAATTTTATTTGCTTGTAGTCTAAAAGTTCAATATTACGTTTGCGGAAGATATGCAGCTGGGGTGTGCACAGTGCCTATAAATATAGTCAGCGGTCTATTATTGATTAATGGTGGTTCTTCGACAAAGAGAGTGCTTCCAAAAGTGCACAAAATAATTCTTAAGTGTCACGCAATGTTACCAACCGATTGCAAACTATATATAAAAGCTTTAATAATACCTGCAAACGCGTTTTGACACGTTTGAATTGCTTTGCATACGAAACAAATAGAACGAAAATTTTATTTGCTTTGTAGTCTAAAAGTTCAATATTACGTTTGCGGAAGATATGCAGCTGGGGTGTGCACAATGCCTATAAATATAGTCAGCGGTCTATTATTGATTAATGGTGGTTCTTCGACAAAGAGAGTGCTTCCAAAAGTGCACAAAATAATTCTTAAGTGTCACGCAATGTTACCTACCGATTGCAAACTATTTATAAAAGCTTTAATAATACCTGCAAACGCTTTCTGACACGTTTGAATTGCTTTGCATACGAAACAAATAGAACGAAAAATTTTATTTGCTGTGTAGGCTAAAAGTTCAATATTACGTTTGCGGTCTATAATTGATTAATGGTGGTTCTTCGACAAAGAGAGTGCTTCCAAAAGTGCACAAAATAATTCTTAAGTGTCACGCAATGTTACCTACCGATTGCAAACTATATATAGAAGCTCTAATAATATCTGCAAACGCTTTCGGACACGTTTGAATTGCTTTGCATACGAAACAAATAGAACGAAAATTTTATTTGCTGTGTAGGCTAAAAGTTCAATATTACGTTTGCGGAAGATATGCAGCTGGGGGTGTGCACAATGCCTATAAATATAGTCAGCGGTCTATAATTAATTAATGGTGGTTCTTCGACAAAGAGAGTGCTTCCAAAAGTGCACAAAATAATTCTTAAGTGTCACGCAATGTTACCTACCGATTGCAAACTATACATAGAAGCTCTAATAATATCTGCAAACGCTTTCTGACACGTTTGAATTGCTTTGCATACGAAACAAATAGAACGAAAATTTTATTTGCTGTGTAGGCTAAAAGTTCAATATTACGTTTGCGGAAGATATGCAGCTGGGGTGTGCACAATGCCTATAAATATAGTCAGCGGTCTATAATTGATTAATGGTGGTTCTTCGACAAAGAGAGTGCTTCCAAAAGTGCACAAAATAATTCTTAAGTGTCACGCAATGTTACCTACCGATTGCAAACTATATATAGAAGCTCTAATAATATCTGCAAACGCTTTCTGACACGTTTGAATTGCTTTGCATACGAAACAAATAGAACGAAAATTTTATTTGCTGTGTAGGCTAAAAGTTCAATATTACGTTTTCGGAAGATATGCAGCTGGGGTGTGCACAATGCCTATAAATATTGTCAGCGGTCTATAATTGATTAATGGTGGTTCTTCGACAAAGAGAGTGCTTCCAAAAGTGCACAAAATAATTCTTAAGTGTCACGCAATGTTACCAACCGATTGCAAACTATATATAAAAGCTTTAATAATACCTGCAAACGCGTTTTGACACGTTTGAATTGCTTTGCATACGAAACAAATAGAACGAAAATTTTATTTGCTGTGTAGTCTAAAAGTTCAATATTACGTTTGCGGAAGATATGCAGCTGGGGTGTGCACAATGCCTATAAATATAGTCAGCGGTCTATAATTGATTAATGGATTTTCTTCGACAAAGAGAGTGCTTCCAAAAGTGCACAAAATAATTCTTAAGTGTCACGCAATGTTACCAACCGATTGCAAACTATATATAAAAGCTTTAATAATACCTGCAAACGCGTTTTGACACGTTTGAATTGCTTTGCATACGAAACAAATAGAACGAAAATTTTATTTGCTTGTAGTCTAAAAGTTCAATATTACGTTTGCGGAAGATATGCAGCTGGGGTGTGCACAGTGCCTATAAATATAGACAGCGGTCTATTATTGATTAATGGTGGTTCTTCGACAAAGAGAGTGCTTCCAAAAGTGCACAAAATAATTCTTAAGTGTCACGCAATGTTACCAACCGATTGCAAACTATATATAAAAGCTTTAATAATACCTGCAAACGCGTTTTGACACGTTTGAATTGCTTTGCATACGAAACAAATAGAACGAAAATTTTATTTGCTGTGTAGTCTAAAAGTTCAATATTACGTTTGCGGAAGATATGCAGCTGGGGTGTGCACAATGCCTATAAATATAGTCAGCGGTCTATTATTGATTAATGGTGGTTCTTCGACAAAGAGAGTGCTTCCAAAAGTGCACAAAATAATTCTTAAGTGTCACGCAATGTTACCTACCGATTGCAAACTATTTATAAAAGCTTTAATAATACCTGCAAACGCTTTCTGACACGTTTGAATTGCTTTGCATACGAAACTAATAGAACGAAAATTTTATTTGCTGTGTAGGCTAAAAGTTCAATATTACGTTTGCGGTCTATAATTGATTAATGGTGGTTCTTCGACAAAGAGAGTGCTTCCAAAAGTGCACAAAATAATTCTTAAGTGTCACGCAATGTTACCTACCGATTGCAAACTATATATAGAAGCTCTAATAATATCTGCAAACGCTTTCTGACACGTTTGAATTGCTTTGCATACGAAACAAATAGAACGAAAATTTTATTTGCTGTGTAGGCTAAAAGTTCAATATTACGTTTGCGGAAGATATGCAGCTGGGGTGTGCACAATGCCTATAAATATAGTCAGCGGTCTATAATTAATTAATGGTGGTTCTTCGACAAAGAGAGTGCTTCCAAAAGTGCACAAAATAATTCTTAAGTGTTACGCAATGTTACCTACCGATTGCAAACTATATATAGAAGCTCTAATAATATCTGCAAACGCTTTCTGACACGTTTGAATTGCTTTGCATACGAAACAAATAGAACGAAAATTTTATTTGCTGTGTAGGCTAAAAGTTCAATATTACGTTTGCGGAAGATATGCAGCTGGGGTGTGCACAATGCCTATAAATATAGTCAGCGGTCTATAATTGATTAATGGTGGTTCTTCGACAAAGAGAGTGCTTCCAAAAGTGCACAAAATAATTCTTAAGTGTCACGCAATGTTACCTACCGATTGCAAACTATATATAGAAGCTCTAATAATATCTGCAAACGCTTTCTGACACGTTTGAATTGCTTTGCATACGAAACAAATAGAACGAAAATTTTATTTGCTGTGTAGGCTAAAAGTTCAATATTACGTTTGCGGAAGATATGCAGCTGGGGTGTGCACAATGCCTATAAATATAGTCAGCGGTCTATAATTGATTAATGGTGGTTCTTCGACAAAGAGAGTGCTTCCAAAAGTGCACAAAATAATTCTTAAGTGTCACGCAATGTTACCAACCGATTGCAAACTATATATAAAAGCTTTAATAATACCTGCAAACGCGTTTTGACACGTTTGAATTGCTTTGCATACGAAACAAATAGAACGAAAATTTTATTTGCTGTGTAGTCTAAAAGTTCAATATTACGTTTGCGGAAGATATGCAGCTGGGGTGTGCACAATGCCTATAAATATAGTCAGCGGTCTATAATTGATTAATGGTGGTTCTTCGACAAAGAGAGTGCTTCCAAAAGTGCACAAAATAATTCTTAAGTGTCACGCAATGTTACCTACCGATTGCAAACTATATATAAAAGCTTTAATAATACCTGCAAACGCTTTCTGACATGTTTGAATTGCTTTGCATACGAAACAAATAGAACGAAAATTTTATTTGCTGTGTAGGCTAAAAGTTCAATATTACGTTTGCGGAAGATATGCAGCTGGGGTGTGCACAATGCCTATAAATATAGTCAGCGGTCTATAATTGATTAATGGTGGTTCTTCGACAAAGAGAGTGCTTCCAAAAGTGCACAAAATAATTCTTAAGTGTCACGCTATGTTACCTACCGATTGCAAAACTATATATAGAAGCTTTAATAATACCTGCAAACGCTTTCTGACACGTTTGAATTGCTTTGCATACGAAACAAATAGAACGAAAATTGTATTTGCTGTGTAGGCTAAAAGTTCAATATTAAATTTGCGGAAGATATGCAGCTGGGGTTTGCACAATGCCTATAAAAATAGTCAGCGGTCTATAATTGATTAATGGTGGTTCTTCGACAAAGAGAGTGCTTCCAAAAGTGCACAAAATAATTCTTAAGTGTCACGCAATGTTACCTAATGATTGCAAACTATATATAGAAGCTTTAATAATACCTGCAAACGCTTTCTGACACGTTTGAATTGCTTTGCATACGAAACAAATAGAACGAAAATTGTATTTGCTGTGTAGGCTAAAAGTTCAATATTACGTTTGCGGAAGATATGCAGCTGGGGTGTGCACAATGCCTATAAAAATAGTCAGCGGTCTATAATTGATTAATGGTGGTTCTTCGACAAAGAGAGTGCTTCCAAAAGTGCACAAAATAATTCTTAAGTGTCACGCAATGTTACCAACCGATTGCAAACTATATATAAAAGCTTTAATAATACCTGCAAACGCGTTTTGACACGTTTGAATTGCTTTGCATACGAAACAAATAGAACGAAAATTTTATTTGCTGTGTAGTCTAAAAGTTCAATATTACGTTTGCGGAAGATATGCAGCTGGGGTGTGCACAATGCCTATAAATATAGTCAGCGGTCTATTATTGATTAATGGTGGTTCTTCGACAAAGGGAGTGCTTCCAAACGTGCACAAAATAATTCTTAAGTGTCACGCAATGTTACCTACCGATTGCAAACTATATATAAAAGCTTTAATAATACCTGCAAACGCGTTTTGACACGTTTGAATTGCTTTGCATACGAAACAAATAGAACGAAAATTTTATTTGCTGTGTAGTCTAAAAGTTCAATATTACGTTTGCGGAAGATATGCAGCTGGGGTGTGCACAATGCCTATAAATATAGTCAGCGGTCTATTATTGATTAATGGTGGTTCTTCGACAAAGAGAGTGCTTCCAAAAGTGCACAAAATAATTCTTAAGTGTCACGCAATGTTACCTACCGATTGCAAACTATTTATAAAAGCTTTAATAATACCTGCAAACGCTTTCTGACACGTTTGAATTGCTTTGCATACGAAACAAATAGAACGAAAATTTTATTTGCTGTGTAGGCTAAAAGTTCAATATTACGTTTGCGGTCTATAATTGATTAATGGTGGTTCTTCGACAAAGAGAGTGCTTCCAAAAGTGCACAAAATAATTCTTAAGTGTCACGCAATGTTACCTACCGATTGCAAACTATATATAGAAGCTCTAATAATATCTGCAAACGCTTTCTGACACGTTTGAATTGCTTTGCATACGAAACAAATAGAACGAAAATTTTATTTGCTGTGTAGGCTAAAAGTTCAATATTACGTTTGCGGAAGATATGCAGCTGGGGTGTGCACAATGCCTATAAATATAGTCAGCGGTCTATAATTAATTAATGGTGGTTCTTCGACAAAGAGAGTGCTTCCAAAAGTGCACAAAATAATTCTTAAGTGTCACGCAATGTTACCTACCGATTGCAAACTATATATAGAAGCTCTAATAATATCTGCAAACGCTTTCTGACACGTTTGAATTGCTTTGCATACGAAACAAATAGAACGAAAATTTTATTTGCTGTGTAGGCTAAAAGTTCAATATTACGTTTGCGGAAGATATGCAGCTGGGGTGTGCACAATGCCTATAAATATAGTCAGCGGTCTATAATTGATTAATGGTGGTTCTTCGACAAAGAGAGTGCTTCCAAAAGTGCACAAAATAATTCTTAAGTGTCACGCAATGTTACCTACCGATTGCAAACTATATATAGAAGCTCTAATAATATCTGCAAACGCTTTCTGACACGTTTGAATTGCTTTGCATACGAAACAAATAGAACGAAAATTTTATTTGCTGTGTAGGCTAAAAGTTCAATATTACGTTTGCGGAAGATATGCAGCTGGGGTGTGCACAATGCCTATAAATATAGTCAGCGGTCTATAATTGATTAATGGTGGTTCTTCGACAAAGAGAGTGCTTCCAAAAGTGCACAAAATAATTCTTAAGTGTCACGCAATGTTACCAACCGATTGCAAACTATATATAAAAGCTTTAATAATACCTGCAAACGCGTTTTGACACGTTTGAATTGCTTTGCATACGAAACAAATAGAACGAAAATTTTATTTGCTGTGTAGTCTAAAAGTTCAATATTACGTTTGCGGAAGATATGCAGCTGGGGTGTGCACAATGCCTATAAATATAGTCAGCGGTCTATAATTGATTAATGGTGGTTCTTCGACAAAGGGAGTGCTTCCAAAAGTGCACAAAATAATTCTTAAGTGTCACGCAATGTTACCAACCGATTGCAAACTATATATAAATGCTTTAATAATACCTGCAAACGCGTTTTGACACGTTTGAATTGCTTTGCATACGAAACAAATAGAACGAAAATTTTATTTGCTGTGTAGTCTAAAAGTTCAATATTACGTTTGCGGAAGATATGCAGCTGGGGTGTGCACAATGCCTATAAATATAGTCAGCGGTCTATAATTGATTAATGGTGGTTCTTCGACAAAGAGAGTGCTTCCAAAAGTGCACAAAATAATTCTTAAGTGTCACGCAATGTTACCTACCGATTGCAAACTATATATAAAAGCTTTAATAATACCTGCAAACGCTTTCTGACATGTTTGAATTGCTTTGCATACGAAACAAATAGAACGAAAATTTTATTTGCTGTGTAGGCTAAAAGTTCAATATTACGTTTGCGGAAGATATGCAGCTGGGGTGTGCACAATGCCTATAAATATAGTCAGCGGTCTATAATTGATTAATGGTGGTTCTTCGACAAAGAGAGTGCTTCCAAAAGTGCACAAAATAATTCTTAAGTGTCACGCTATGTTACCTGCCGATTGCAAACTATATATAGAAGCTTTAATAATACCTGCAAACGCTTTCTGACACGTTTGAATTGCTTTGCATACGAAACAAATAGAACGAAAATTGTATTTGCTGTGTAGGCTAAAAGTTCAATATTAAATTTGCGGAAGATATGCAGCTGGGGTGTGCACAATGCCTATAAAAATAGTCAGCGGTCTATAATTGATTAATGGTGGTTCTTCGACAAAGAGAGTGCTTCCAAAAGTGCACAAAATAATTCTTAAGTGTCACGCAATGTTACCTACCGATTGCAAACTATATATAGAAGCTTTAATAATACCTGCAAACGCTTTCTGACACGGTTGAATTGCTTTGCATACGAAACAAATAGAACGAAAATTGTATTTGCTGTGTAGGCTAAAAGTTCAATATTACGTTTGCGGAAGATATGCAGCTGGGGTGTGCACAATGCCTATAAATATAGTCAGCGGTCTATTATTGATTAATGGTGGTTCTTCGACAAAGGGAGTGCTTCCAAACGTGCACAAAATAATTCTTAAGTGTCACGCAATGTTACCTACCGATTGCAAACTATATATAGAAGCTTTAATAATACCTGCAAACGCTTTCTGACACGTTTGAATTGCTTTGCATACGAAACAAATAGAACGAAAATTGTATTTGCTGTGTAGGCTAAAAGTTCAATATTACGTTTGCGGAAGATATGCAGCAGGGGTGTGCACAATGCCTATAAAAATAGTCAGCGGTCTATAATTGATTAATGGTGGTTCTTCGACAAAGAGAGTGCTTCCAAAAGTGCACAAAATAATTCTTAAGTGTCACGCAATGTTACCAACCGATTGCAAACTATATATAAAAGCTTTAATAATACCTGCAAACGCGTTTTGACACGTTTGAATTGCTTTGCATACGAAACAAATAGAACGAAAATTTTATTTGCTGTGTAGTCTAAAAGTTCAATATTACGTTTGCGGAAGATATGCAGCTGGGGTGTGCACAATGCCTATAAATATAGTCAGCGGTCTATTATTGATTAATGGTGGTTCTTCGACAAAGAGAGTGCTTCCAAAAGTGCACAAAATAATTCTTAAGTGTCACGCAATGTTACCTACCGATTGCAAACTATATATAAAAGCTTTAATAATACCTGCAAACGCTTTCTGACACGTTTGAATTGCTTTGCATACGAAACAAATAGAACGAAAATTTTATTTGCTGTGTAGGCTAAAAGTTCAATATTACGTTTGCGGTCTATAATTGATTAATGGTGGTTCTTCGACAAAGAGAGTGCTTCCAAAGTGCACAAAATAATTCTTAAGTGTCACGCAATGTTACCTACCGATTGCAAACTATATATAGAAGCTCTAATAATATCTGCAAACGCTTTCTGACACGTTTGAATTGCTTTGCATACGAAACAAATAGAACGAAAATTTTATTTGCTGTGTAGGCTAAAAGTTCAATATTACGTTTGCGGAAGATATGCAGCTGGGGTGTGAACAATGCCTATAAATATAGTCAGCGGTCTATAATTAATTAATGGTGGTTCTTCGACAAAGAGAGTGCTTCCAAAAGTGCACAAAATAATTCTTAAGTGTCACGCAATGTTACCTACCGATTGCAAACTATATATAGAAGCTCTAATAATATCTGCAAACGCTTTCTGACACGTTTGAATTGCTTTGCATACGAAACAAATAGAACGAAAATTTTATTTGCTGTGTAGGCTAAAAGTTCAATATTACGTTTGCGGAAGATATGCAGCTGGGGTGTGCACAATGCCTATAAATATAGTCAGCGGTCTATAATTGATTAATGGTGGTTCTTCGACAAAGAGAGTGCTTCCAAAAGTGCACAAAATAATTCTTAAGTGTCACGCAATGTTACCTACCGATTGCAAACTATATATAGAAGCTCTAATAATATCTGCAAACGCTTTCTGACACGTTTGAATGGCTTTGCATACGAAACAAATAGAACGAAAATTTTATTTGCTGTGTAGTCTAAAAGTTCAATATTACGTTTGCGGAAGATATGCAGCTGGGGTGTGCACAATGCCTATAAATATAGTCAGCGGTCTATAATTGATTAATGGTGGTTCTTCGACAAAGAGAGTGCTTCCAAAAGTGCACAAAATAATTCTTAAGTGTCACGCAATGTTACCAACCGATTGCAAACTATATATAAAAGCTTTAATAATACCTGCAAACGCGTTTTGACACGTTTGAATTGCTTTGCATACGAAACAAATCGAACGAAAATTTTATTTGCTGTGTAGTCTAAAAGTTCAATATTACGTTTGCGGAAGATATGCAGCTGAGGTGTGCACAATGCCTATAAATATAGTCAGCGGTCTATAATTGATTAATGGTGGTTTTTCGACAAAGAGAGTGCTTCCAAAAGTGCACAAAATAATTCTTAAGTGTCACGCAATGTTACCTACCGATTGCAAACTATATATAGAAGCTTTAATAATACCTGCAAACGCTTTCTGACACGTTTGAATTGCTTTGCATACGAAACAAATAGAACGAAAATTTTATTTGCTGTGTAGGCTAAAAGTTCAATATTACGTTTGCGGAAGATATGCAGCTGGGGTGTGCACAATGCCTATAAATATAGTCAGCGGTCTATAATTGATTAATGGTGGTTCTTCGACAAAGAGAGTGCTTCCAAAAGTGCACAAAATAATTCTTAAGTGTCACGCAATGTTACCTACCGATTGCAAACTATATATAGAAGCTTTAATAATACCTGCAAACGCTTTCTGACACGTTTGAATTGCTTTGCATACGAAACAAATAGAACGAAAATTTTATTTGCTGTGTAGGCTAAAAGTTCAATATTACGTTTGCGGAAGATATGCAGCTGGGGTGTGCACAATGCCTATAAATATAGTCAGCGGTCTATAATTGATTAATGGTGGTTCTTCGACAAAGAGAGTGCTTCCAAAAGTGCACAAAATAATTCTTAAGTGTCACGCAATGTTACCAACCGATTGCAAACTATATATAAAAGCTTTAATAATACCTGCAAACGCGTTTTGACACGTTTGAATTGCTTTGCATACGAAACAAATAGAACGAAAATTTTATTTGCTGTGTAGTCTAAAAGTTCAATATTACGTTTGCGGAAGATATGCAGCTGGGGTGTGCACAATGCCTATAAATATAGTCAGCGGTCTATAATTGATTAATGGTGGTTCTTCGACAAAGAGAGTGCTTCCAAAAGTGCACAAAATAATTCTTAAGTGTCACGCAATGTTACCAACCGATTGCAAACTATATATAAATGCTTTAATAATACCTGCAAACGCGTTTTGACACGTTTGAATTGCTTTGCATACGAAACAAATAGAACGAAAATTTTATTTGCTGTGTAGTCTAAAAGTTCAATATTACGTTTGCGGAAGATATGCAGCTGGGGTGTGCACAATGCCTATAAATATAGTCAGCGGTCTATAATTGATTAATGGTGGTTCTTCGACAAAGAGAGTGCTTCCAAAAGTGCACAAAATAATTCTTAAGTGTCACGCAATGTTACCTACCGATTGCAAACTATATATAAAAGCTTTAATAATACCTGCAAACGCTTTCTGACATGTTTGAATTGCTTTGCATACGAAACAAATAGAACGAAAATTTTATTTGCTGTGTAGGCTAAAAGTTCAATATTACGTTTGCGGTCTATAATTGATTAATGGTGGTTCTTCGACAAAGAGAGTGCTTCCAAAAGTGCACAAAACAATTCTTAAGTGTCACGCAATGTTACCTACCGATTGCAAACTATATATAGAAGCTCTAATAATATCTGCAAACGCTTTCTGACACGGTTGAATTGCTTTGCATACGAAACAAATAGAACGAAAATTTTATTTGCTGTGTAGGCTAAAAGTTCAATATTACGTTTGCGGAAGATATGCAGCTGGGGTGTGCACAATGCCTATAAATATAGTCAGCGGTCTATAATTGATTAATGGTGGTTCTTCGACAAAGAGAGTGCTTCCAAAAGTGCACAAAATAATTCTTAAGTGTCACGCAATGTTACCTACCGATGGCAAACTATATATAGAAGCTCTAATAATATCTGCAAACGCTTTCTGACACGGTTGAATTGCTTTGCATACGAAACAAATAGAACGAAAATTTTATTTGCTGTGTAGTCTAAAAGTTCAATATTACGTTTGCGGAAGATATGCAGCTGGGGTGTGCACAATGCCTATAAATATAGTCAGCGGTCTATAATTGATTAATGGTGGGTCTTCGACAAAGAGAGTGCTTCCAAAAGTGCACAAAATAATTCTTAAGTGTCACGCAATGTTACCTACCGATTGCAAACTATATATAAAAGCTTTAATAATACCTGCAAACGCTTTCTGACATGTTTGAATTGCTTTGCATACGAAACAAATAGAACGAAAATTTTATTTGCTGTGTAGGCTAAAAGTTCAATATTACGTTTGCGGAAGATATGCAGCTGGGGTGTGCACAATGCCTATAAATATAGTCAGCGGTCTATAATTGATTAATGGTGGTTCTTCGACAAAGAGAGTGCTTCCAAAAGTGCACAAAATAATTCTTAAGTGTCACGCTATGTTACCTACCGATTGCAAACTATATATAGAAGCTTTAATAATACCTGCAAACGCTTTCTGACACGTTTGAATTGCTTTGCATACGAAACAAATAGAACGAAAATTGTATTTGCTGTGTAGGCTAAAAGTTCAATATTAAATTTGCGGAAGATATGCAGCTGGGGTGTGCACAATGCCTATAAAAATAGTCAGCGGTCTATAATTGATTAATGGTGGTTCTTCGACAAAGAGAGTGCTTCCAAAAGTGCACAAAATAATTCTTAAGTGTCACGCAATGTTACCTACCGATTGCAAACTATATATAGAAGCTTTAATAATACCTGCAAACGCTTTCTGACACGTTTGAATTGCTTTGCATACGAAACAAATAGAACGAAAATTGTATTTGCTGTGTAGGCTAAAAGTTCAATATTACGTTTGCGGAAGATATGCAGCAGGGGTGTGCACAATGCCTATAAAAATAGTCAGCGGTCTATAATTGATTAATGGTGGTTCTTCGACAAAGAGAGTGCTTCCAAAAGTGCACAAAATAATTCTTAAGTGTCACGCAATGTTACCAACCGATTGCAAACTATATATAAAAGCTTTAATAATACCTGCAAACGCGTTTTGACACGTTTGAATTGCTTTGCATACGAAACAAATAGAACGAAAATTTTATTTGCTGTGTAGTCTAAAAGTTCAATATTACGTTTGCGGAAGATATGCAGCTGGGGTGTGCACAATGCCTATAAATATAGTCAGCGGTCTATTATTGATTAATGGTGGTTCTTCGACAAAGAGAGTGCTTCCAAAAGTGCACAAAATAATTCTTAAGTGTCACGCAATGTTACCTACCGATTGCAAACTATATATAAAAGCTTTAATAATACCTGCAAACGCTTTCTGACACGTTTGAATTGCTTTGCATACGAAACAAATAGAACGAAAATTTTATTTGCTGTGTAGGCTAAAAGTTCAATATTACGTTTGCGGTCTATAATTGATTAATGGTGGTTCTTCGACAAAGAGAGTGCTTCCAAAGTGCACAAAATAATTCTTAAGTGTCACGCAATGTTACCTACCGATTGCAAACTATATATAGAAGCTCTAATAATATCTGCAAACGCTTTCTGACACGTTTGAATTGCTTTGCATACGAAACAAATAGAACGAAAATTTTATTTGCTGTGTAGGCTAAAAGTTCAATATTACGTTTGCGGAAGATATGCAGCTGGGGTGTGAACAATGCCTATAAATATAGTCAGCGGTCTATAATTAATTAATGGTGGTTCTTCGACAAAGAGAGTGCTTCCAAAAGTGCACAAAATAATTCTTAAGTGTCACGCAATGTTACCTACCGATTGCAAACTATATATAGAAGCTCTAATAATATCTGCAAACGCTTTCTGACACGTTTGAATTGCTTTGCATACGAAACAAATAGAACGAAAATTTTATTTGCTGTGTAGGCTAAAAGTTCAATATTACGTTTGCGGAAGATATGCAGCTGGGGTGTGCACAATGCCTATAAATATAGTCAGCGGTCTATAATTGATTAATGGTGGTTCTTCGACAAAGAGCGTGCTTCCAAAAGTGCACAAAATAATTCTTAAGTGTCACGCAATGTTACCTACCGATTGCAAACTATATATAGAAGCTCTAATAATATCTGCAAACGCTTTCTGACACGTTTGAATGGCTTTGCATACGAAACAAATAGAACGAAAATTTTATTTGCTGTGTAGTCTAAAAGTTCAATATTACGTTTGCGGAAGATATGCAGCTGGGGTGTGCACAATGCCTATAAATATAGTCAGCGGTCTATAATTGATTAATGGTGGTTCTTCGACAAAGAGAGTGCTTCCAAAAGTGCACAAAATAATTCTTAAGTGTCACGCAATGTTACCAACCGATTGCAAACTATATATAAAAGCTTTAATAATACCTGCAAACGCGTTTTGACACGTTTGAATTGCTTTGCATACGAAACAAATCGAACGAAAATTTTATTTGCTGTGTAGTCTAAAAGTTCAATATTACGTTTGCGGAAGATATGCAGCTGAGGTGTGCACAATGCCTATAAATATAGTCAGCGGTCTATAATTGATTAATGGTGGTTTTTCGACAAAGAGAGTGCTTCCAAAAGTGCACAAAATAATTCTTAAGTGTCACGCAATGTTACCTACCGATTGCAAACTATATATAGAAGCTTTAATAATACCTGCAAACGCTTTCTGACACGTTTGAATTGCTTTGCATACGAAACAAATAGAACGAAAATTTTATTTGCTGTGTAGGCTAAAAGTTCAATATTACGTTTGCGGAAGATATGCAGCTGGGGTGTGCACAATGCCTATAAATATAGTCAGCGGTCTATAATTGATTAATGGTGGTTCTTCGACAAAGAGAGTGCTTCCAAAAGTGCACAAAATAATTCTTAAGTGTCACGCAATGTTACCTACCGATTGCAAACTATATATAGAAGCTTTAATAATACCTGCAAACGCTTTCTGACACGTTTGAATTGCTTTGCATACGAAACAAATAGAACGAAAATTTTATTTGCTGTGTAGGCTAAAAGTTCAATATTACGTTTGCGGAAGATATGCAGCTGGGGTGTGCACAATGCCTATAAATATAGTCAGCGGTCTATAATTGATTAATGGTGGTTCTTCGACAAAGAGAGTGCTTCCAAAAGTGCACAAAATAATTCTTAAGTGTCACGCAATGTTACCAACCGATTGCAAACTATATATAAAAGCTTTAATAATACCTGCAAACGCGTTTTGACACGTTTGAATTGCTTTGCATACGAAACAAATAGAACGAAAATTTTATTTGCTGTGTAGTCTAAAAGTTCAATATTACGTTTGCGGAAGATATGCAGCTGGGGTGTGCACAATGCCTATAAATATAGTCAGCGGTCTATAATTGATTAATGGTGGTTCTTCGACAAAGAGAGTGCTTCCAAAAGTGCACAAAATAATTCTTAAGTGTCACGCAATGTTACCAACCGATTGCAAACTATATATAAATGCTTTAATAATACCTGCAAACGCGTTTTGACACGTTTGAATTGCTTTGCATACGAAACAAATAGAACGAAAATTTTATTTGCTGTGTAGTCTAAAAGTTCAATATTACGTTTGCGGAAGATATGCAGCTGGGGTGTGCACAATGCCTATAAATATAGTCAGCGGTCTATAATTGATTAATGGTGGTTCTTCGACAAAGAGAGTGCTTCCAAAAGTGCACAAAATAATTCTTAAGTGTCACGCAATGTTACCTACCGATTGCAAACTATATATAAAAGCTTTAATAATACCTGCAAACGCTTTCTGACATGTTTGAATTGCTTTGCATACGAAACAAATAGAACGAAAATTTTATTTGCTGTGTAGGCTAAAAGTTCAATATTACGTTTGCGGAAGATATGCAGCTGGGGTGTGCACAATGCCTATAAATATAGTCAGCGGTCTATAATTGATTAATGGTGGTTCTTCGACAAAGAGAGTGCTTCCAAAAGTGCACAAAATAATTCTTAAGTGTCACGCTATGTTACCTACCGATTGCAAACTATATATAGAAGCTTTAATAATACCTGCAAACGCTTTCTGACACGTTTGAATTGCTTTGCATACGAAACAAATAGAACGAAAATTGTATTTGCTGTGTAGGCTAAAAGTTCAATATTAAATTTGCGGAAGATATGCAGCTGGGGTGTGCACAATGCCTATAAAAATAGTCAGCGGTCTATAATTGATTAATGGTGGTTCTTCGACAAAGAGAGTGCTTCCAAAAGTGCACAAAATAATTCTTAAGTGTCACGCAATGTTACCTACCGATTGCAAACTATATATAGAAGCTTTAATAATACCTGCAAACGCTTTCTGACACGTTTGAATTGCTTTGCATACGAAACAAATAGAACGAAAATTGTATTTGCTGTGTAGGCTAAAAGTTCAATATTACGTTTGCGGAAGATATGCAGCTGGGGTGTGCACAATGCCTATAAAAATAGTCAGCGGTCTATAATTGATTAATGGTGGTTCTTCGACAAAGAGAGTGCTTCCAAAAGTGCACAAAATAATTCTTAAGTGTCACGCAATGTTACCAACCGATTGCAAACTATATATAAAAGCTTTAATAATACCTGCAAACGCGTTTTGACACGTTTGAATTGCTTTGCATACGAAACAAATAGAACGAAAATTTTATTTGCTGTGTAGTCTAAAAGTTCAATATTACGTTTGCGGAAGATATGCAGCTGGGGTGTGCACAATGCCTATAAATATAGTCAGCGGTCTATTATTGATTAATGGTGGTTCTTCGACAAAGGGAGTGCTTCCAAACGTGCACAAAATAATTCTTAAGTGTCACGCAATGTTACCTACCGATTGCAAACTATATATAAAAGCTTTAATAATACCTGCAAACGCTTTCTGACACGTTTGAATTGCTTTGCATACGAAACAAATAGAACGAAAATTTTATTTGCTGTGTAGGCTAAAAGTTCAATATTACGTTTGCGGTCTATAATTGATTAATGGTGGTTCTTCGACAAAGAGAGTGCTTCCAAAAGTGCACAAAACAATTCTTAAGTGTCACGCAATGTTACCTACCGATTGCAAACTATATATAGAAGCTCTAATAATATCTGCAAACGCTTTCTGACACGGTTGAATTGCTTTGCATACGAAACAAATAGAACGAAAATTTTATTTGCTGTGTAGGCTAAAAGTTCAATATTACGTTTGCGGAAGATATGCAGCTGGGATGTGCACAATGCCTATAAATATAGTCAGCGGTCTATAATTGATTAATGGTGGTTCTTCGACAAAGAGAGTGCTTCCAAAAGTGCACAAAATAATTCTTAAGTGTCACGCAATGTTACCTACCGATTGCAAACTATATATAGAAGCTCTAATAATATCTGCAAACGCTTTCTGACACGGTTGAATTGCTTTGCATACGAAACAAATAGAACGAAAATTTTATTTGCTGTGTAGTCTAAAAGTTCAATATTACGTTTGCGGAAGATATGCAGCTGGGGTGTGCACAATGCCTATAAATATAGTCAGCGGTCTATAATTGATTAATGGTGGGTCTTCGACAAAGAGAGTGCTTCCAAAAGTGCACAAAATAATTCTTAAGTGTCACGCAATGTTACCTACCGATTGCAAACTATATATAAAAGCTTTAATAATACCTGCAAACGCTTTCTGACATGTTTGAATTGCTTTGCATACGAAACAAATAGAACGAAAATTTTATTTGCTGTGTAGGCTAAAAGTTCAATATTACGTTTGCGGAAGATATGCAGCTGGGGTGTGCACAATGCCTATAAATATAGTCAGCGGTCTATAATTGATTAATGGTGGTTCTTCGACAAAGAGAGTGCTTCCAAAAGTGCACAAAATAATTCTTAAGTGTCACGCTATGTTACCTACCGATTGCAAACTATATATAGAAGCTTTAATAATACCTGCAAACGCTTTCTGACACGTTTGAATTGCTTTGCATACGAAACAAATAGAACGAAAATTGTATTTGCTGTGTAGGCTAAAAGTTCAATATTAAATTTGCGGAAGATATGCAGCTGGGGTGTGCACAATGCCTATAAAAATAGTCAGCGGTCTATAATTGATTAATGGTGGTTCTTCGACAAAGAGAGTGCTTCCAAAAGTGCACAAAATAATTCTTAAGTGTCACGCAATGTTACCTACCGATTGCAAACTATATATAGAAGCTTTAATAATACCTGCAAACGCTTTCTGACACGTTTGAATTGCTTTGCATACGAAACAAATAGAACGAAAATTGTATTTGCTGTGTAGGCTAAAAGTTCAATATTACGTTTGCGGAAGATATGCAGCTGGGGTGTGCACAATGCCTATAAAAATAGTCAGCGGTCTATAATTGATTAATGGTGGTTCTTCGACAAAGAGAGTGCTTCCAAAAGTGCACAAAATAATTCTTAAGTGTCACGCAATGTTACCAACCGATTGCAAACTATATATAAAAGCTTTAATAATACCTGCAAACGCGTTTTGACACGTTTGAATTGCTTTGCATACGAAACAAATAGAACGAAAATTTTATTTGCTGTGTAGTCTAAAAGTTCAATATTACGTTTGCGGAAGATATGCAGCTGGGGTGTGCACAATGCCTATAAATATAGTCAGCGGTCTATTATTGATTAATGGTGGTTCTTCGACAAAGGGAGTGCTTCCAAACGTGCACAAAATAATTCTTAAGTGTCACGCAATGTTACCTACCGATTGCAAACTATATATAAAAGCTTTAATAATACCTGCAAACGCTTTCTGACACGTTTGAATTGCTTTGCATACGAAACAAATAGAACGAAAATTTTATTTGCTGTGTAGGCTAAAAGTTCAATATTACGTTTGCGGTCTATAATTGATTAATGGTGGTTCTTCGACAAAGAGAGTGCTTCCAAAAGTGCACAAAATAATTCTTAAGTGTCACGCAATGTTACCTACCGATTGCAAACTATATATAGAAGCTCTAATAATATCTGCAAACGCTTTCTGACACGGTTGAATTGCTTTGCATACGAAACAAATAGAACGAAAATTTTATTTGCTGTGTAGGCTAAAAGTTCAATATTACGTTTGCGGAAGATATGCAGCTGGGGTGTGCACAATGCCTATAAAAATAGTCAGCGGTCTATAATTGATTAATGGTGGTTCTTCGACAAAGAGAGTGCTTCCAAAAGTGCACAAAATAATTCTTAAGTGTCACGCAATGTTACCTACCGATTGCAAACTATATATAGAAGCTCTAATAATATCTGCAAACGCTTTCTGACACGTTTGAATTGCTTTGCATACGAAACAAATAGAACGAAAATTTTATTTGCTGTGTAGGCTAAAAGTTCAATATTACGTTTGCGGAAGATATGCAGCTGGGGTGTGCACAATGCCTATAAATATAGTCAGCGGTCTATAATTGATTAATGGTGGTTCTTCGACAAAGAGAGTGCTTCCAAAAGTGCACAAAATAATTCTTAAGTGTCACGCTATGTTACCTACCGATTGCAAACTATATATAGAAGCTTTACTAATACCTGCAAACGCTTTCTGACACGTTTGAATTGCTTTGCATACGAAACAAATAGAACGAAAATTGTATTTGCTGTGTAGGCTAAAAGTTCAATATTACGTTTGCGGAAGATATGCAGCTGGGGTGTGCACAATGCCTATAAAAATAGTCAGCGGTCTATAATTGATTAATGGTGGTTCTTCGACAAAGAGAGTGCTTCCAAAAGTGCACAAAATAATTCTTAAGTGTCACGCAATGTTACCTACCGATTGCAAACTATATATAGAAGCTTTAATAATACCTGCAAACGCTTTCTGACACGTTTGAATTGCTTTGCATACGAAACAAATAGAACGAAAATTGTATTTGCTGTGTAGGCTAAAAGTTCAATATTACGTTTGCGGAAGATATGCAGCAGGGGTGTGCACAATGCCTATAAAAATAGTCAGCGGTCTATAATTGATTAATGGTGGTTCTTCGACAAAGAGAGTGCTTCCAAAAGTGCACAAAATAATTCTTAAGTGTCACGCAATGTTACCAACCGATTGCAAACTATATATAAAAGCTTTAATAATACCTGCAAACGCGTTTTGACACGTTTGAATTGCTTTGCATACGAAACAAATAGAACGAAAATTTTATTTGCTGTGTAGTCTAAAAGTTCAATATTACGTTTGCGGAAGATATGCAGCTGGGGTGTGCACAATGCCTATAAATATAGTCAGCGGTCTATTATTGATTAATGGTGGTTCTTCGACAAAGAGAGTGCTTCCAAAAGTGCACAAAATAATTCTTAAGTGTCACGCAATGTTACCTACCGATTGCAAACTATATATAAAAGCTTTAATAATACCTGCAAACGCTTTCTGACACGTTTGAATTGCTTTGCATACGAAACAAATAGAACGAAAATTTTATTTGCTGTGTAGGCTAAAAGTTCAATATTACGTTTGCGGTCTATAATTGATTAATGGTGGTTCTTCGACAAAGAGAGTGCTTCCAAAGTGCACAAAATAATTCTTAAGTGTCACGCAATGTTACCTACCGATTGCAAACTATATATAAAAGCTCTAATAATATCTGCAAACGCTTTCTGACACGTTTGAATTGCTTTGCATACGAAACAAATAGAACGAAAATTTTATTTGCTGTGTAGGCTAAAAGTTCAATATTACGTTTGCGGAAGATATGCAGCTGGGGTGTGAACAATGCCTATAAATATAGTCAGCGGTCTATAATTAATTAATGGTGGTTCTTCGACAAAGAGAGTGCTTCCAAAAGTGCACAAAATAATTCTTAAGTGTCACGCAATGTTACCTACCGATTGCAAACTATATATAGAAGCTCTAATAATATCTGCAAACGCTTTCTGACACGTTTGAATTGCTTTGCATACGAAACAAATAGAACGAAAATTTTATTTGCTGTGTAGGCTAAAAGTTCAATATTACGTTTGCGGAAGATATGCAGCTGGGGTGTGCACAATGCCTATAAATATAGTCAGCGGTCTATAATTGATTAATGGTGGTTCTTCGACAAAGAGAGTGCTTCCAAAAGTGCACAAAATAATTCTTAAGTGTCACGCAATGTTACCTACCGATTGCAAACTATATATAGAAGCTCTAATAATATCTGCAAACGCTTTCTGACACGTTTGAATGGCTTTGCATACGAAACAAATAGAACGAAAATTTTATTTGCTGTGTAGTCTAAAAGTTCAATATTACGTTTGCGGAAGAGATGCAGCTGGGGTGTGCACAATGCCTATAAATATAGTCAGCGGTCTATAATTGATTAATGGTGGTTCTTCGACAAAGAGAGTGCTTCCAAAAGTGCACAAAATAATTCTTAAGTGTCACGCAATGTTACCTACCGATTGCAAACTATATATAAAAGCTTTAATAATACCTGCAAACGCTTTCTGACATGTTTGAATTGCTTTGCATACGAAACAAATAGAACGAAAATTTTATTTGCTGTGTAGTCTAAAAGTTCAATATTACGTTTGCGGAAGATATGCAGCTGGGGTGTGCACAATGCCTATAAATATAGTCAGCGGTCTATAATTGATTAATGGTGGTTCTTCGACAAAGAGAGTGCTTCCAAAAGTGCACAAAATAATTCTTAAGTGTCACGCAATGTTACCAACCGATTGCAAACTATATATAAATGCTTTAATAATACCTGCAAACGCGTTTTGACACGTTTGAATTGCTTTGCATACGAAACAAATAGAACGAAAATTTTATTTGCTGTGTAGTCTAAAAGTTCAATATTACGTTTGCGGAAGATATGCAGCTGGGGTGTGCACAATGCCTATAAATATAGTCAGCGGTCTATAATTGATTAATGGTGGTTCTTCGACAAAGAGAGTGCTTCCAAAAGTGCACAAAATAATTCTTAAGTGTCACGCAATGTTACCTACCGATTGCAAACTATATATAGAAGCTTTAATAATACCTGCAAACGCTTTCTGACACGTTTGAATTGCTTTGCATACGAAACAAATAGAACGAAAATTTTATTTGCTGTGTAGGCTAAAAGTTCAATATTACGTTTGCGGAAGATATGCAGCTGGGGTGTGCACAATGCCTATAAATATAGTCAGCGGTCTATAACTGATTAATGGTGGTTCTTCGACAAAGAGAGTGCTTCCAAAAGTGCACAAAATAATTCTTAAGTGTCACGCAATGTTACCTACCGATTGCAAACTATATATAGAAGCTTTAATAATACCTGCAAACGCTTTCTGACACGTTTGAATTGCTTTGCATACGAAACAAATAGAACGAAAATTTTATTTGCTGTGTAGTCTAAAAGTTCAATATTACGTTTGCGGAAGATATGCAGCTGGGGTGTGCACAATGCCTATAAATATAGTCAGCGGTCTATAATTGATTAATGGTGGTTATTCGACAAAGAGAGTGCTTCCAAAAGTGCACAAAATAATTCTTAAGTGTCACGCAATGTTACCAACCGATTGCAAACTATATATAAATGCTTTAATAATACCTGCAAACGCGTTTTGACACGTTTGAATTGCTTTGCATACGAAACAAATAGAACGAAAATTTTATTTGCTGTGTAGTCTAAAAGTTCAATATTACGTTTGCGGAAGATATGCAGCTGGGGTGTGCACAATGCCTATAAATATAGTCAGCGGTCTATAATTGATTAATGGTGGTTCTTCGACAAAGAGAGTGCTTCCAAAAGTGCACAAAATAATTCTTAAGTGTCACGCAATGTTACCTACCGATTGCAAACTATATATAAAAGCTTTAATAATACCTGCAAACGCTTTCTGACATGTTTGAATTGCTTTGCATACGAAACAAATAGAACGAAAATTTTATTTGCTGTGTAGTCTAAAAGTTCAATATTACGTTTGCGGAAGATATGCAGCTGGGGTGTGCACAATGCCTATAAATATAGTCAGCGGTCTATAATTGATTAATGGTGGTTCTTCGACAAAGAGAGTGCTTCCAAAAGTGCACAAAATAATTCTTAAGTGTCAGGCAATGTTACCAACCGATTGCAAACTATATATAAATGCTTTAATAATACCTGCAAACGCGTTTTGACACGTTTGAATTGCTTTGCATACGAAACAAATAGAACGAAAATTTTATTTGCTGTGTAGTCTAAAAGTTCAATATTACGTTTGCGGAAGATATGCAGCTGGGGTGTGCACAATGCCTATAAATATAGTCAGCGGTCTATAATTGATTAATGGTGGTTCTTCGACAAAGAGAGTGCTTCCAAAAGTGCACAAAATAATTCTTAAGTGTCACGCAATGTTACCTACCGATTGCAAACTATATATAGAAGCTTTAATAATACCTGCAAACGCTTTCTGACACGTTTGAATTGCTTTGCATACGAAACAAATAGAACGAAAATTTTATTTGCTGTGTAGGCTAAAAGTTCAATATTACGTTTGCGGAAGATATGCAGCTGGGGTGTGCACAATGCCTATAAATATAGTCAGCGGTCTATAATTGATTAATGGTGGTTCTTCGACAAAGAGAGTGCTTCCAAAAGTGCACAAAATAATTCTTAAGTGTCACGCAATGTTACCTACCGATTGCAAACTATATATAGAAGCTTTAATAATACCTGCAAACGCTTTCTGACACGTTTGAATTGCTTTGCATACGAAACAAATAGAACGAAAATTTTATTTACTGTGTAGGCTAAAAGTTCAATATTACGTTTGCGGAAGATATGCAGCTGGGGTGTGCACAATGCCTATAAATATAGTCAGCGGTCTATAATTGATTAATGGTGGTTCTTCGACAAAGAGAGTGCTTCCAAAAGTGCACAAAATAATCCTTAAGTGTCACGCAATGTTACCAACCAATTGCAAACTATATATAAAAGCTTTAATAATACCTGCAAACGCTTTCTGACACGTTTGAATTGCTTTGCATACGAAACAAATAGAACGATAATTTTATTTGCTGTGTAGGCTAAAAGTTCAATATTACGTTTGCGGAAGATATGCAGCTGGGGTGTGCACAATGCCTATAAATATAGTCAGCGGTCTATAATTGATTAATGGTGGTTCTTCGACAAAGAGAGTGCTTCCAAAAGTGCACAAAATAATTCTTAAGTGTCACGCAATGTTACCTACCGTTTGCAAACTATATATAGAAGCGTTAATAATACCTGCAAACGCTTTCTGACACGTTTGAATTGCTTTGCATACGAAACAAATAGAACGAAAATTTTATTTGCTGTGTAGGCTAAAAGTTCAATATTACGTTTGCGGAAGATATGCAGCTGGGGTGTGCACAATGCCTATAAATATAGTCAGCGGCCTATAATTGATTAATGGTGGTTCTTCGACAAAGAGAGTGCTTCCAAAAGTGCACAAAATAATTCTTAAGTGTCACGCAATGTTACCAACCGATTGAAAACTATATATAAGAGCTTTAATAATACCTGCAAACGCGTTTTGACACGTTTGAATTGCTTTGCATACGAATCAAATAGAACGAAAATTTTATTTGCTGTGTAGTCTAAAAGTTCAATATTACGTTTGCGGAAGATATGCAGCTGGGGTGTGCACAATGCCTATAAATATAGTCAGCGGTCTATTATTGATTAATGGTGGTTCTTCGACAAAGAGAGTGCTTCCAAAAGTGCACAAAATAATTCTTAAGTGTCACGCAATGTTACCAACCGATTGCAAACTATATATAAGAGCTTTAATAATACCTGCAAACGCGTTTTGACACGTTTGAATTGCTTTGCATACGAAACAAATAGAACAAAAATTTTATTTGCTGTGTAGTCTAAAAGTTCAATATTACGTTTGCGGAAGATATGCAGCTGGGGTGTGCACAATGCCTATAAATATAGTCAGCGGTCTATAATTGATTAATGGTGGTTTTTCGACAAAGAGAGTGCTTCCAAAAGTGCACAAAATAATTCTTAAGTGTCACGCAATGTTACCTACCGATTGCAAACTATATATAAAAGCTTTAATAATACCTGCAAACGCTTTCTGACATGTTTGAATTGCTTTGCATACGAAACAAATAGAACGAAAATTTTATTTGCTGTGTAGGCTAAAAGTTCAATATTACGTTTGCGGAAGATATGCAGCTGGGGTGTGCACAATGCCTATAAATATAGTCAGCGGTCTATAATTGATTAATGGTGGTTCTTCGACAAAGAGAGTGCTTCCAAAAGTGCACAAAATAATTCTTAAGTGTCACGCAATGTTACCTACCGATTGCAAACTATATATAGAAGCTCTAATAATATCTGCAAACGCTTTCTGACACGTTTGAATTGCTTTGCATACGAAACAAATAGAACGAAAATTTTATTTGCTGTGTAGGCTAAAAGTTCAATATTACGTTTGCGGAAGATATGCAGCTGGGGTGTGCACAATGCCTATAAAAATAGTCAGCGGTCTATAATTGATTAATGGTGGTTCTTCGACAAAGAGAGTGCTTCCAAAAGTGCACAAAATAATTCTTAAGTGTCGCGCAATGTTACCTACCGATTGCAAACTATATATAGAAGCTCTAATAATATCTATAAACGCTTTCTGACACGTTTGAATTGCTTTGCATACGAAACAAATAGAACGAAAATTTTATTTGCTGTGTAGGCTAAAAGTTCAATATTACGTTTGCGGAAGATATGCAGCTGGGGTGTGCACAATGCCTATAAAAATAGTCAGCGGTCTATAATTGATTAATGGTGGTTCTTCGACAAAGAGAGTGCTTCCAAAAGTCCACAAAATAATTCTTAAGTGTCACGCAATGTTACCTACCGATTCCAAACTATATATAGAAGCTCTAATAATATCTGCAAACGCTTTCTGACACGTTTGAATTGCTTTGCATACGAAACAAATAGAACGAAAATTTTATTTGCTGTGTAGGCTAAAAGTTCAATATTACGTTTGCGGAAGATATGCAGCTGGGGTGTGCACAATGCCTATAAATATAGTCAGCGGTCTATAATTGATTAATGGTGGTTCTTCGACAAAGAGAGTGCTTCCAAAAGTGCACAAAATAATTCTTAAGTGTCACGCTATGTTACCTACCGATTGCAAACTATATATAGAAGCTTTAATAATACCTGCAAACGCTTTCTGACACGTTTGAATTGCTTTGCATACGAAACAAATAGAACGAAAATTGTATTTGCTGTGTAGGCTAAAAGTTCAATATTACGTTTGCGGAAGATATGCAGCTGGGGTGTGCACAATGCCTATAAAAATAGTCAGCGGTCTATAATTGATTAATGGTGGTTCTTCGACAAAGAGAGTGCTTCCAAAAGTGCACAAAATAATTCTTAAGTGTCACGCAATGTTACCTACCGATTGCAAACTATATATAGAAGCTCTAATAATATCTGCAAACGCTTTCTGACACGTTTGAATTGCTTTGCATACGAAACAAATAGAACGAAAATTTTATTTGCTGTGTAGGCTAAAAGTTCAATATTACGTTTGCGGAAGATATGCAGCTGGGGTGTGCACAATGCCTATAAATATAGTCAGCGGTCTATAATTAATTAATGGTGGTTCTTCGACAAAGAGAGTGCTTCCAAAAGTGCACAAAATAATTCTTAAGTGTCACGCAATGTTACCAACCGATTGCAAACTATATATAAATGCTTTAATAATACCTGCAAACGCGTTTTGACACGTTTGAATTGCTTTGCATACGAAACAAATAGAACGAAAATTTTATTTGCTGTGTAGTCTAAAAGTTCAATATTACGTTTGCGGAAGATATGCAGCTGGGGTGTGCACAATGCCTATAAATATAGTCAGCGGTCTATAATTGATTAATGGTGGTTCTTCGACAAAGAGAGTGCTTCCAAAAGTGCACAAAATAATTCTTAAGTGTCACGCAATGTTACCTACCGATTGCAAACTATATATAGAAGCTTTAATAATACCTGCAAACGCTTTCTGACACGTTTGAATTGCTTTGCATACGAAACAAATAGAACGAAAATTTTATTTGCTGTGTAGGCTAAAAGTTCAATATTACGTTTGCGGAAGATATGCAGCTGGGGTGTGCACAATGCCTATAAATATAGTCAGCGGTCTATAATTGATTAATGGTGGTTCTTCGACAAAGAGAGTGCTTCCAAAAGTGCACAAAATAATTCTTAAGTGTCACGCAATGTTACCAACCGATTGCAAACTATATATAAAAGCTTTAATAATACCTGCAAACGCTTTCTGACACGTTTGAATTGCTTTGCATACGAAACAAATAGAACGATAATTTTATTTGCTGTGTAGGCTAAAAGTTCAATATTACGTTTGCGGAAGATATGCAGCTGGGGTGTGCACAATGCCTATAAATATAGTCAGCGGTCTATAATTGATTAATGGTGGTTCTTCGACAAAGAGAGTGCTTCCAAAAGTGCACAAAATAATTCTTAAGTGTCACGCAATGTTACCTACCGTTTGCAAACTATATATAGAAGCTTTAATAATACCTGCAAACGCTTTCTGACACGTTTGAATTGCTTTGCATACGAAACAAATAGAACGAAAATTTTATTTGCTGTGTAGGCTAAAAGTTCAATATTACGTTTGCGGAAGATATGCAGCTGGGGTGTGCACAATGCCTATAAATATAGTCAGCGGTCTATAATTGATTAATGGTGGTTCTTCGACAAAGAGAGTGCTTCCAAAAGTGCACAAAATAATTCTTAAGTGTCACGCAATGTTACCAACCGATTGAAAACTATATATAAAAGCTTTAATAATACCTGCAAACGCGTTTTGACACGTTTGAATTGCTTTGCATACGAATCAAATAGAACGAAAATTTTATTTGCTGTGTAGTCTAAAAGTTCAATATTACGTTTGCGGAAGATATGCAGCTGGGGTGTGCACAATGCCTATAAATATAGTCAGCGGTCTATTATTGATTAATGGTGGTTCTTCGACAAAGAGAGTGTTTCCAAAAGTGCACAAAATAATTCTTAAGTGTCACGCAATGTTACCAACCGATTGCAAACTATATATAAAAGCTTTAATAATACCTGCAAACGCGTTTTGACACGTTTGAATTGCTTTGCATACGAAACAAATAGAACAAAAATTTTATTTGCTGTGTAGGCTAAAAGTTCAATATTACGTTTGCGGAAGATATGCAGCTGGGGTGTGCACAATGCCTATAAATATAGTCAGCGGTCTATAATTGATTAATGGTGGTTCTTCGACAAAGAGAGTGCTTCCAAAAGTGCACAAAATAATTCTTAAGTGTCACGCAATGTTACCTACCGATTGCAAACTATATATGGAAGCTCTAATAATATCTGCAAAAGCTTTCTGACACGTTTGAATTGCTTTGCATACGAAACAAATAGAACGAAAATTTTATTTGCTGTGTAGGCTAAAAGTTCAATATTACGTTTGCGGAAGATATGCAGCTGGGGTGTGCACAATGCCTATAAAAATAGTCAGCGGTCTATAATTGATTAATGGTGGTTCTTCGACAAAGAGAGTGCTTCCAAAAGTGCACAAAATAATTCTTAAGTGTCACGCAATGTTACCTACCGATTGCAAGCTATATATAGAAGCTCTAATAATATCTGCAAACGCTTTCTGACACGTTTGAATTGCTTTGCATACGAAACAAATAGAACGAAAATTTTATTTGCTGTGTAGGCTAAAAGTTCAATATTACGTTTGCGGAAGATATGCAGCTGGGGTGTGCACAATGCCTATAAAAATAGTCAGCGGTCTATAATTGATTAATGGTGGTTCTTCGACAAAGAGAGTGCTTCCAAAAGTGCACAAAATAATTCTTAAGTGTCACGCAATGTTACCTACCGATTCCAAACTATATATAGAAGCTCTAATAATATCTGCAAACGCTTTCTGACACGTTTGAATTGCTTTGCATACGAAACAAATAGAACGAAAATTTTATTTGCTGTGTAGGCTAAAAGTTCAATATTACGTTTGCGGAAGATATGCAGCTGGGGTGTGCACAATGCCTATAAATATAGTCAGCGGTCTATAATTGATTAATGGTGGTTCTTCGACAAAGAGAGTGCTTCCAAAAGTGCACAAAATAATTCTTAAGTGTCACGCAATGTTACCTACCGATTGCAAACTATATATGGAAGCTCTAATAATATCTGCAAAAGCTTTCTGACACGTTTGAATTGCTTTGCATACGAAACAAATAGAACGAAAATTTTATTTGCTGTGTAGGCTAAAAGTTCAATATTACGTTTGCGGAAGATATGCAGCTGGGGTGTGCACAATGCCTATAAAAATAGTCAGCGGTCTATAATTGATTAATGGTGGTTCTTCGACAAAGAGAGTGCTTCCAAAAGTGCACAAAATAATTCTTAAGTGTCACGCAATGTTACCTACCGATTCCAAACTATATATAGAAGCTCTAATAATATCTGCAAACGCTTTCTGACACGTTTGAATTGCTTTGCATACGAAACAAATAGAACGAAAATTTTATTTGCTGTGTAGGCTAAAAGTTCAATATTACGTTTGCGGAAGATATGCAGCTGGGGTGTGCACAATGCCTATAAATATAGTCAGCGGTCTATAATTGATTAATGGTGGTTCTTCGACAAAGAGAGTGCTTCCAAAAGTGCACAAAATAATTCTTAAGTGTCACGCAATGTTACCTACCGATTGCAAACTATATATGGAAGCTCTAATAATATCTGCAAAAGCTTTCTGACACGTTTGAATTGCTTTGCATACGAAACAAATAGAACGAAAATTTTATTTGCTGTGTAGGCTAAAAGTTCAATATTACGTTTGCGGAAGATATGCAGCTGGGGTGTGCACAATGCCTATAAAAATAGTCAGCGGTCTATAATTGATTAATGGTGGTTCTTCGACAAAGAGAGTGCTTCCAAAAGTGCACAAAATAATTCTTAAGTGTCACGCAATGTTACCTACCGATTCCAAACTATATATAGAAGCTCTAATAATATCTGCAAACGCTTTCTGACACGTTTGAATTGCTTTGCATACGAAACAAATAGAACGAAAATTTTATTTGCTGTGTAGGCTAAAAGTTCAATATTACGTTTGCGGAAGATATGCAGCTGGGGTGTGCACAATGCCTATAAATATAGTCAGCGGTCTATAATTGATTAATGGTGGTTCTTCGACAAAGAGAGTGCTTCCAAAAGTGCACAAAATAATTCTTAAGTGTCACGCAATGTTACCTACCGATTGCAAACTATATATGGAAGCTCTAATAATATCTGCAAAAGCTTTCTGACACGTTTGAATTGCTTTGCATACGAAACAAATAGAACGAAAATTTTATTTGCTGTGTAGGCTAAAAGTTCAATATTACGTTTGCGGAAGATATGCAGCTGGGGTGTGCACAATGCCTATAAAAATAGTCAGCGGTCTATAATTGATTAATGGTGGTTCTTCGACAAAGAGAGTGCTTCCAAAAGTGCACAAAATAATTCTTAAGTGTCACGCAATGTTACCTACCGATTGCAAGCTATATATAGAAGCTCTAATAATATCTGCAAACGCTTTCTGACACGTTTGAATTGCTTTGCATACGAAACAAATAGAACGAAAATTTTATTTGCTGTGTAGGCTAAAAGTTCAATATTACGTTTGCGGAAGATATGCAGCTGGGGTGTGCACAATGCCTATAAAAATAGTCAGCGGTCTATAATTGATTAATGGTGGTTCTTCGACAAAGAGAGTGCTTCCAAAAGTGCACAAAATAATTCTTAAGTGTCACGCAATGTTACCTACCGATTCCAAACTATATATAGAAGCTCTAATAATATCTGCAAACGCTTTCTGACACGTTTGAATTGCTTTGCATACGAAACAAATAGAACGAAAATTTTATTTGCTGTGTAGGCTAAAAGTTCAATATTACGTTTGCGGAAGATATGCAGCTGGGGTGTGCACAATGCCTATAAATATAGTCAGCGGTCTATAATTGATTAATGGTGGTTCTTCGACAAAGAGGGTGCTTCCAAAAGTGCACAAAATAATTCTTAAGTGTCACGCAATGTTACCTACCGATTGCAAACTATATATAGAAGCTCTAATAATATCTGCAAACGCTTTCTGACACGTTTGAATTGCTTTGCATACGAAACAAATAGAACGAAAATTGTATTTGCTGTGTAGGCTAAAAGTTCAATATTACGTTTGCGGAAGATATGCAGCTGGGGTGTGCACAATGCCTATAAATATAGTCAGCGGTCTATAATTGATTAATGGTGGTTCTTCGACAAAGAGAGTGCTTCCAAAAGTGCACAAAATAATTCTTAAGTGTCACGCAATGTTACCAACCGATTGCAAACTATATATAAAAGCTTTAATAATACCTGCAAACGCTTTCTGACACGTTTGAATTGCTTTGCATACGAAACAAATAGAACGATAATTTTATTTGCTGTGTAGGCTAAAAGTTCAATATTACGTTTGCGGAAGATATGCAGCTGGGGTGTGCACAATGCCTATAAATATAGTCAGCGGTCTATAATTGATTAATGGTGGTTCTTCGACAAAGAGAGTGCTTCCAAAAGTGCACAAAATAATTCTTAAGTGTCACGCAATGTTACCTACCGTTTGCAAACTATATATAGAAGCTTTAATAATACCTGCAAACGCTTTCTGACACGTTTGAATTGCTTTGCATACGAAACAAATAGAACGAAAATTTTATTTGCTGTGTAGGCTAAAAGTTCAATATTACGTTTGCGGAAGATATGCAGCTGGGGTGTGCACAATGCCTATAAATATAGTCAGCGGTCTATAATTGATTAATGGTGGTTCTTCGACAAAGAGAGTGCTTCCAAAAGTGCACAAAATAATTCTTAAGTGTCACGCAATGTTACCAACCGATTGAAAACTATATATAAAAGCTTTAATAATACCTGCAAACGCGTTTTGACACGTTTGAATTGCTTTGCATACGAATCAAATAGAACGAAAATTTTATTTGCTGTGTAGTCTAAAAGTTCAATATTACGTTTGCGGAAGATATGCAGCTGGGGTGTGCACAATGCCTATAAATATAGTCAGCGGTCTATTATTGATTAATGGTGGTTCTTCGACAAAGAGAGTGTTTCCAAAAGTGCACAAAATAATTCTTAAGTGTCACGCAATGTTACCAACCGATTGCAAACTATATATAAAAGCTTTAATAATACCTGCAAACGCGTTTTGACACGTTTGAATTGCTTTGCATACGAAACAAATAGAACAAAAATTTTATTTGCTGTGTAGGCTAAAAGTTCAATATTACGTTTGCGGAAGATATGCAGCTGGGGTGTGCACAATGCCTATAAATATAGTCAGCGGTCTATAATTGATTAATGGTGGTTCTTCGACAAAGAGAGTGCTTCCAAAAGTGCACAAAATAATTCTTAAGTGTCACGCAATGTTACCTACCGATTGCAAACTATATATGGAAGCTCTAATAATATCTGCAAAAGCTTTCTGACACGTTTGAATTGCTTTGCATACGAAACAAATAGAACGAAAATTTTATTTGCTGTGTAGGCTAAAAGTTCAATATTACGTTTGCGGAAGATATGCAGCTGGGGTGTGCACAATGCCTATAAAAATAGTCAGCGGTCTATAATTGATTAATGGTGGTTCTTCGACAAAGAGAGTGCTTCCAAAAGTGCACAAAATAATTCTTAAGTGTCACGCAATGTTACCTACCGATTGCAAGCTATATATAGAAGCTCTAATAATATCTGCAAACGCTTTCTGACACGTTTGAATTGCTTTGCATACGAAACAAATAGAACGAAAATTTTATTTGCTGTGTAGGCTAAAAGTTCAATATTACGTTTGCGGAAGATATGCAGCTGGGGTGTGCACAATGCCTATAAAAATAGTCAGCGGTCTATAATTGATTAATGGTGGTTCTTCGACAAAGAGAGTGCTTCCAAAAGTGCACAAAATAATTCTTAAGTGTCACGCAATGTTACCTACCGATTCCAAACTATATATAGAAGCTCTAATAATATCTGCAAACGCTTTCTGACACGTTTGAATTGCTTTGCATACGAAACAAATAGAACGAAAATTTTATTTGCTGTGTAGGCTAAAAGTTCAATATTACGTTTGCGGAAGATATGCAGCTGGGGTGTGCACAATGCCTATAAATATAGTCAGCGGTCTATAATTGATTAATGGTGGTTCTTCGACAAAGAGGGTGCTTCCAAAAGTGCACAAAATAATTCTTAAGTGTCACGCAATGTTACCTACCGATTGCAAACTATATATAGAAGCTCTAATAATATCTGCAAACGCTTTCTGACACGTTTGAATTGCTTTGCATACGAAACAAATAGAACGAAAATTGTATTTGCTGTGTAGGCTAAAAGTTCAATATTACGTTTGCGGAAGATATGCAGCTGGGGTGTGCACAATGCCTATAAAAATAGTCAGCGGTCTATAATTGATTAATGGTGGTTCTTCGACAAAGAGAGTGCTTCCAAAAGTGCACAAAATAATTCTTAAGTGTCACGCAATGTTACCTACCGATTGCAAACTATATATAGAAGCTTTAATAATACCTGCAAACGCTTTCTGACACGTTTGAATTGCTTTGCATACGAAACAAATAGAACGAAAATTTTATTTGCTGTGTAGGCTAAAAGTTCAATATTACGTTTGCGGAAGATATGCAGCTGGGGTGTGCACAATGCCTATAAATATAGTCAGCGGTCTATAATTGATTAATGGTGGTTCTTCGACAAAGAGAGTGCTTCCAAAAGTGCACAAAATAATTCTTAAGTGTCACGCAATGTTACCAACCGATTGCAAACTATATATAAAAGCTTTAATAATACCTGCAAACGCTTTCTGACACGTTTGAATTGCTTTGCATACGAAACAAATAGAACGATAATTTTATTTGCTGTGTAGGCTAAAAGTTCAATATTACGTTTGCGGAAGATATGCAGCTGGGGTGTGCACAATGCCTATAAATATAGTCAGCGGTCTATAATTGATTAATGGTGGTTCTTCGACAAAGAGAGTGCTTCCAAAAGTGCACAAAATAATTCTTAAGTGTCACGCAATGTTACCTACCGATTGCAAACTATATATAGAAGCTTTAATAATACCTGCAAACGCTTTCTGACACGTTTGAATTGCTTTGCATACGAAACAAATAGAACGAAAATTGTATTTGCTGTGTAGGCTAAAAGTTCAATATTACGTTTGCGGAAGATATGCAGCTGGGGTGTGCACAATGCCTATAAAAATAGTCAGCGGTCTATAATTGATTAATGGTGGTTCTTCGACAAAGAGAGTGCTTCCAAAAGTGCACAAAATAATTCTTAAGTGTCACGCAATGTTACCAACCGATTGCAAACTATATATAAAAGCTTTAATAATACCTGCAAACGCGTTTTGACACGTTTGAATTGCTTTGCATACGAAACAAATAGAACGAAAATTTTATTTGCTGTGTAGTCTAAAAGTTCAATATTACGTTTGCGGAAGATATGCAGCTGGGGTGTGCACAATGCCTATAAATATAGTCAGCGGTCTATTATTGATTAATGGTGGTTCTTCGACAAAGAGAGTGCTTCCAAAACTGCACAAAATAATTCTTAAGTGTCACGCAATGTTACCTACCGATTGCAAACTATATATAAAAGCTTTAATAATACCTGCAAACGCTTTCTGACACGTTTGAATTGCTTTGCATACGAAACAAATAGAACGAAAATTTTATTTGCTGTGTAGGCTAAAAGTTCAATATTACGTTTGCGGTCTATAATTGATTAATGGTGGTTCTTCGACAAAGAGAGTGCTTCCAAAAGTGCACAAAATAATTCTTAAGTGTCACGCAATGTTACCTACCGATTGCAAACTATATATAGAAGCTCTAATAATATCTGCAAACGCTTTCTGACACGTTTGAATTGCTTTGCATACGAAACAAATAGAACGAAAATTTTATTTGCTGTGTAGGCTAAAAGTTCAATATTACGTTTGCGGAAGATATGCAGCTGGGGTGTGTACAATGCCTATAAATATAGTCAGCGGTCTATAATTAATTAATGGTGGTTCTTCGACAAAGATAGTGCTTCCAAAAGTGCACAAAATAATTCTTAAGTGTCACGCAATGTTACCTACCGATTGCAAACTATATATAGAAGCTCTAATAATATCTGCAAACGCTTTCTGACACGTTTGAATTGCTTTGCATACGAAACAAATAGAACGAAAATTTTATTTGCTGTGTAGGCTAAAAGTTCAATATTACGTTTGCGGAAGATATGCAGCTGGGGTGTGCACAATGCCTATAAATATAGTCAGCGGTCTATAATTGATTAATGGTGGTTCTTCGACAAAGAGAGTGCTTCCAAAAGTGCACAAAATAATTCTTAAGTGTCACGCAATGTTACCTACCGATTGCAAACTATATATAGAAGCTCTAATAATATCTGCAAACGCTTTCTGACACGTTTGAATTGCTTTGCATACGAAACAAATAGAACGAAAATTTTATTTGCTGTGTAGGCTAAAAGTTCAATATTACGTTTGCGGAAGATATGCAGCTGGGGTGTGCACAATGCCTATAAATATAGTCAGCGGTCTATAATTGATTAATGGTGGTTCTTCGACAAAGAGAGTGCTTCCAAAAGTGCACAAAATAATCCTTAAGTGTCACGCAATGTTGCAAACCGATTGCAAACTATATATAAAAGCTTTAATAATATCTGCAAACGCGTTTTGACACGTTTGAATTGCTTTGCATACGAAACAAATAGAACGAAAATTTTATTTGCTGTGTAGTCTAAAAGTTCAATATTACGTTTGCGGAAGATATGCAGCTGGGGTGTGCACAATGCCTATAAATATAGTCAGCGGTCTATAATTGATTAATGGTGGTTTTTCGACAAAGAGAGTGCTTCCAAAAGTGCACAAAATAATTCTTAAGTGTCACGCAATGTTACCTACCGATTGCAAACTATATATAGAAGCTTTAATAATACCTGCAAACGCTTTCTGACACGTTTGAATTGCTTTGCATACGAAACCAATAGAACGAAAATTTTATTTGCTGTGTAGGCTAAAAGTTCAGTATTACGTTTGCGGAAGATATGCAGCTGGGGTGTGCACAATGCCTATAAATATAGTCAGCGGTCTATAATTGATTAATGGTGGTTCTTCGACAAAGAGAGTGCTTCCAAAAGTGCACAAAATAATTCTTAAGTGTCACGCAATGTTACCTACCGATTGCAAACTATATATAGAAGCTTTAATAATACCTGCAAACGCTTTCTGACACGTTTGAATTGCTTTGCATACGAAACAAATAGAACGAAAATTTTATTTGCTGTGTAGGCTAAAATTTCAATATTACGTTTGCGGAAGATATGCAGCTGGGGTGTGCACAATGCCTATAAATATAGTCAGCGGTCTATAATTGATTAATGGTGGTTCTTCGACAAAGAGAGTGCTTCCAAAAGTGCACAAAATAATTCTTAAGTGTCACGCAATGTTACCAACCGATTGCAAACTATATATAAATGCTTTAATAATACCTGCAAACGCGTTTTGACACGTTTGAATTGCTTTGCATACGAAACAAATAGAACGAAAATTTTATTTGCTGTGTAGTCTAAAAGTTCAATATTACGTTTGCGGAAGATATGCAGCTGGGGTGTGCACAATGCCTATAAATATAGTCAGCGGTCTATAATTGATTAATGGTGGTTCTTCGACAAAGAGAGTGCTTCCAAAAATGCACAAAATAATTCTTAAGTGTCACGCAATGTTACCTACCGATTGCAAACTATATATAAAAGCTTTAATAATACCTGCAAACGCTTTCTGACATGTTTGAATTTCTTTGCATACGAAACAAATAGAACGAAAATTTTATTTGCTGTGTAGGCTAAAAGTTCAATATTACGTTTGCGGAAGATATGCAGCTGGGGTGTGCACAATGCCTATAAATATAGTCAGCGGTCTATAATTGATTAATGGTGGTTCTTCGACAAAGAGAGTGCTTCCAAAAGTGCACAAAATAATTCTTAAGTGTCACGCTATGTTACCTACCGATTGCAAACTATATATAGAAGCTTTAATAATACCTGCAAACGCTTTCTGACACGTTTGAATTGCTTTGCATACGAAACAAATAGAACGAAAATTTTATTTGCTGTGTAGGCTAAAAGTTCAATATTACGTTTGCGGAAGATATGCAGCTGGGGTGTGCACAATGCCTATAAATATAGTCAGCGGTCTATAATTGATTAATGGTGGTTCTTCGACAAAGAGAGTGCTTCCAAAAGTGCACAAAATAATTCTTAAGTGTCACGCAATGTTACCTACCGATTGCAAACTATATATAGAAGCTTTAATAATACCTGCAAACGCTTTCTGACACGTTTGAATTGCTTTGCATACGAAACAAATAGAACGAAAATTTTATTTACTGTGTAGGCTAAAAGTTCAATATTACGTTTGCGGAAGATATGCAGCTGGGGTGTGCACAATGCCTATAAATATAGTCAGCGGTCTATAATTGATTAATGGTGGTTTTTCGACAAAGAGAGTGCTTCCAAAAGTGCACAAAATAATTCTTAAGTGTCACGCAATGTTACCAACCGATTGCAAACTATATATAAAAGCTTTAATAATACCTGCAAACGCTTTCTGACACGTTTGAATTGCTTTGCATACGAAACAAATAGAACGATAATTTTATTTGCTGTGTAGGCTAAAAGTTCAATATTACGTTTGCGGAAGATATGCAGCTGGGGTGTGCACAATGCCTATAAATATAGTCAGCGGTCTATAATTGATTAATGGTGGTTCTTCGACAAAGAGAGTGCTTCCAAAAGTGCACAAAATAATTCTTAAGTGTCACGCAATGTTACCTACCGTTTGCAAACTATATATAGAAGCTTTAATAATACCTGCAAACGCTTTCTGACACGTTTGAATTGCTTTGCATACGAAACAAATAGAACGAAAATTTTATTTGCTGTGTAGGCTAAAAGTTCAATATTACGTTTGCGGAAGATATGCAGCTGGGGTGTGCACAATGCCTATAAATATAGTCAGCGGTCTATTATTGATTAATGGTGGTTCTTCGACAAAGAGAGTGCTTCCAAAAGTGCACAAAATAATTCTTAAGTGTCACGCAATGTTACCAACCGATTGAAAACTATATATAAAAGCTTTAATAATACCTGCAAACGCGTTTTGACACGTTTGAATTGCTTTGCATACGAATCAAATAGAACGAAAATTTTATTTGCTGTGTAGTCTAAAAGTTCAATATTACGTTTGCGGAAGATATGCAGCTGGGGTGTGCACAATGCCTATAAATATAGTCAGCGGTCTTTTATTGATTAATGGTGGTTCTTCGACAAAGAGAGTGCTTCCAAAAGTGCACAAAATAATTCTTAAGTGTCACGCAATGTTACCAACCGATTGCAAACTATATATAAAAGCTTTAATAATACCTGCAAACGCGTTTTGACACGTTTGAATTGCTTTGCATACGAAACAAATAGAACGAAAATTTTATTTGCTGTGTAGGCTAAAAGTTCAATATTACGTTTGCGGAAGATATGCAGCTGGGGTGTGCACAATGCCTATAAATATAGTCAGCGGTCTATAATTGATTAATGGTGGTTCTTCGACAAAGAGAGTGCTTCCAAAAGTGCACAAAATAATTCTTAAGTGTCACGCAATGTTACCTATCGATTGCAAACTATATATAGAAGCTTTAATAATACCTGCAAACGCTTTCTGACACGTTTGAATTGCTTTGCATACGAAACAAATAGAACGAAAATTTTATTTACTGTGTAGGCTAAAAGTTCAATATTACGTTTGCGGAAGATATGCAGCTGGGGTGTGCACAATGCCTATAAATATAGTCAGCGGTTTATAATTGATTAATGGTGGTTCTTCGACAAAGAGAGTGCTTCCAAAAGTGCACAAAATAATTCTTAAGTGTCACGCAATGTTACCAACCGATTGCAAACTATATATAAAAGCTTTAATAATACCTGCAAACGCTTTCTGACACGTTTGAATTGCTTTGCATATGAAACAAATAGAACGATAATTTTATTTGCTGTGTAGTCTAAAAGTTCAATATTACGTTTGCGGAAGATATGCAGCTGGGGTGTGCACAATGCCTATAAATATAGTCAGCGGTCTATTATTGATTAATGGTGGTTCTTCGACAAAGAGAGTGCTTCCAAAAGTGCACAAAATAATTCTTAAGTGTCACGCAATGTTACCAACCGATTGAAAACTATATATAAAAGCTTTAATAATACCTGCAAACGCGTTTTGACACGTTTGAATTGATTTGCATACGAATCAAATAGAACGAAAATTTTATTTGCTGTGTAGTGTAAAAGTTCAATATTACGTTTGCGGAAGATATGCAGCTGGGGTGTGCACAATGCCTATAAATATAGTCAGCGGTCTATTATTGATTAATGGTGGTTCTTCGACAAAGAGAGTGCTTCCAAAAGTGCACAAAATAATTCTTAAGTGTCACGCAATGTTACCAACCGATTGCAAACTATATATAAAAGCTTTAATAATACCTGCAAACGCGTTTTGACACGTTTGAATTGCTTTGCATACGAAACAAATAGAACGAAAATTTTATTTGCTGTGTAGGCTAAAAGTTCAATATTACGTTTGCGGAAGATATGCAGCTGGGGTGTGCACAATGCCTATAAATATAGTCAGCGGTCTATAATTGATTAATGGTGGTTCTTCGACAAAGAGAGTGCTTCCAAAAGTGCACAAAATAATTCTTAAGTGTCACGCAATGTTACCTACCGATTGCAAACTATATATAGAAGCTTTAATAATACCTGCAAACGCTTTCTGACACGTTTGAATTGCTTTGCATACGAAACAAATAGAACGAAAATTTTATTTACTGTGTAGGCTAAAAGTTCAATATTACGTTTGCGGAAGATATGCAGCTGGGGTGTGCACAATGCCTATAAATATAGTCAGCGGTCTATAATTGATTAATGGTGGTTCTTCGACAAAGAGAGTGCTTCCAAAAGTGCACAAAATAATTCTTAAGTGTCACGCAATGTTACCAACCGATTGCAAACTATATATAAAAGCTTTAATAATACCTGCAAACGCTTTCTGACACGTTTGAATTGCTTTGCATACGAAACAAATAGAACGAAAATTTTATTTACTGTGTAGGCTAAAAGTTCAATATTACGTTTGCGGAAGATATGCAGCTGGGGTGTGCACAATGCCTATAAATATAGTCAGCGGTCTATAATTGATTAATGGTGGTTCTTCGACAAAGAGAGTGCTTCCAAAAGTGCACAAAATAATTCTTAAGTGTCACGCAATGTTACCTACCGATTGCAAACTATATATAGAAGCTTTAATAATACCTGCAAACGCTTTCTGACACGTTTGAATTGCTTTGCATACGAAACAAATAGAACGAAAATTTTATTTACTGTGTAGGCTAAAAGTTCAATATTACGTTTGCGGAAGATATGCAGCTGGGGTGTGCACAATGCCTATAAATATAGTCAGCGGTCTATAATTGATTAATGGTGGTTCTTCGACAAAGAGAGTGCTTCCAAAAGTGCACAAAATAATTCTTAAGTGTCACGCAATGTTACCAACCGATTGCAAACTATATATAAAAGCTTTAATAATACCTGCAAACGCTTTCTGACACGTTTGAATTGCTTTGCATACGAAACAAATAGAACGAAAATTTTATTTGCTGTGTAGGCTAAAAGTTCAATATTACGTTTGCGGAAGATATGCAGCTGGGGTGTGCACAATGCCTATAAATATAGTCAGCGGTCTATAATTGATTAATGGTGGTTCTTCGACAAAGAGAGTGCTTCCAAAAGTGCACAAAATAATTCTTAAGTGTCACGCAATGTTACCAACCGATTGAAAACTATATATAAAAGCTTTAATAATACCTGCAAACGCGTTTTGACACGTTTGAATTGCTTTGCATACGAATCAAATAGAACGAAAATTTTATTTGCTGTGTAGTCTAAAAGTTCAATATTACGTTTGCGGAAGATATGCAGCTGGGGTGTGCACAATGCCTATAAATATAGTCAGCGGTCTATTATTGATTAATGGTGGTTCTTCGACAAAGAGAGTGCTTCCAAAAGTGCACAAAATAATTCTTAAGTGTCACGCAATGTTACCAACCGATTGCAAACTATATATAAAAGCTTTAATAATACCTGCAAACGCGTTTTGACACGTTTGAATTGCTTTGCATACGAAACAAATAGAACGAAAATTTTATTTGCTGTGTAGGCTAAAAGTTCAATATTACGTTTGCGGAAGATATGCAGCTGGGGTGTGCACAATGCCTATAAATATAGTCAGCGGTCTATAATTGATTAATGGTGGTTCTTCGACAAAGAGAGTGCTTCCAAAAGTGCACAAAATAATTCTTAAGTGTCACGCAATGTTACCTACCGATTGCAAACTATATATAGAAGCTATAATAATACCTGCAAACGCTTTCTGACACGTTTGAATTGCTTTGCATACGAAACAAATAGAACGAAAATTTTATTTACTGTGTAGGCTAAAAGTTCAATATTACGTTTGCGGAAGATATGCAGCTGGGGTGTGCACAATGCCTATAAATATAGTCAGCGGTCTATAATTGATTAATGGTGGTTCTTCGACAAAGAGAGTGCTTCCAAAAGTGCACAAAATAATTCTTAAGTGTCACGCAATGTTACCAACCGATTGCAAACTATATATAAAAGCTTTAATAATACCTGCAAACGCTTTCTGACACGTTTGAATTGCTTTGCATACGAAACAAATAGAACGATAATTTTATTTGCTGTGTAGGCTAAAAGTTCAATATTACGTTTGCGGAAGATATGCAGCTGGGGTGTGCACAATGCCTATAAATATAGTCAGCGGTCTATAATTGATTAATGGTGGTTCTTCGACAAAGAGAGTGCTTCCAAAAGTGCACAAAATAATTCTTAAGTGTCACGCAATGTTACCTACCGTTTGCAAACTATATATAGAAGCTTTAATAATACCTGCAAACGCTTTCTGACACGTTTGAATTGCTTTGCATACGAAACAAATAGAACGAAAATTTTATTTGCTGTGTAGGCTAAAAGTTCAATATTACGTTTGCGGAAGATATGCAGCTGGGGTGTGCACAATGCCTATAAATATAGTCAGCGGTCTATTATTGATTAATGGTGGTTCTTCGACAAAGAGAGTGCTTCCAAAAGTGCACAAAATAATTCTTAAGTGTCACGCAATGTTACCAACCGATTGCAAACTATATATAAAAGCTTTAATAATACCTGCAAACGCTTTCTGACACGTTTGAATTGCTTTGCATACGAAACAAATAGAACGATAATTTTATTTGCTGTGTAGGCTAAAAGTTCAATATTACGTTTGCGGAAGATATGCAGCTGGGGTGTGCACAATGCCTATAAATATAGTCAGCGGTCTATAATTGACTAATGGTGGTTCTTCGACAAAGAGAGTGCTTCCAAAAGTGCACAAAATAATTCTTAAGTGTCACGCAATGTTACCTACCGTTTGCAAACTATATATAGAAGCTTTAATAATACCTGCAAACGCTTTCTGACACGTTTGAATTGCTTTGCATACGAAACAAATAGAACGAAAATTTTATTTGCTGTGTAGGCTAAAAGTTCAATATTACGTTTGCGGAAGATATGCAGCTGGGGTGTGCACAATGCCTATAAATATAGTCAGCGGTCTATAATTGATTAATGGTGGTTCTTCGACAAAGAGAGTGCTTCCAAAAGTGCACAAAATAATTCTTAAGTGTCACGCAATGTTACCAACCGATTGAAAACTATATATAAAAGCTTTAATAATACCTGCAAACGCGTTTTGACACGTTTGAATTGCTTTGCATACGAATCAAATAGAACGAAAATTTTATTTGCTGTGTAGTCTAAAAGTTCAATATTACGTTTGCGGAAGATATGCAGCTGGGGTGTGCACAATGCCTATAAATATAGTCAGCGGTCTATTATTGATTAATGGTGGTTCTTCGACAAAGAGAGTGCTTCCAAAAGTGCACAAAATAATTCTTAAGTGTCACGCAATGTTACCAACCGATTGCAAACTATATATAAAAGCTTTAATAATACCTGCAAACGCGTTTTGACACGTTTGAATTGCTTTGCATACGAAACAAATAGAACAAAAATTTTATTTGCTGTGTAGTCTAAAAGTTCAATATTACGTTTGCGGAAGATATGCAGCTGGGGTGTGCACAATGCCTATAAATATAGTCAGCGGTCTATAATTGATTAATGGTGGTTTTTCGACAAGGAGAGTGCTTCCAAAAGTGCACAAAATAATTCTTAAGTGTCACGCAATGTTACCTACCGATTGCAAACTATATATAAAAGCTTTAATAATACCTGCAAACGCTTTCTGAATTGTTTGAATTGCTTTGCATACGAAACAAATAGAACGAAAATTTTATTTGCTGTGTAGGCTAAAAATTCAATATTACGTTTGCGGAAGATATGCAGCTGGGGTGTGCACAATGCCTATAAATATAGTCAGCGGTCTATAATTGATTAATGGTGGTTCTTCGACAAAGAGAGTGCTTCCAAAAGTGCACAAAATAATTCTTAAGTGTCACGTAATGTTACCTACCGATTGCAAACTATATATAGAAGCTTTAATAATACCTGCAAACGCTTTCTGACACGTTTGAATTGCTTTGCATACAAAACAAATAGAACGAAAATTTTATTTGCTGTGTAGGCTAAAAGTTCAATATTACGTTTGCGGAAGATATGCAGCTGGGGTGTGCACAATGCCTATAAATATAGTCAGCGGTCTATTATTGATTAATGGTGGTTCTTCGACAAAGAGAGTGCTTCCAAAAGTGCACAAAATAATTCTTAAGTGTCACGCAATGTTACCAACCGATTGCAAACTATATATAAAAGCTTTAATAATACCTGCAAACGCCTTTTGGCACGTTTGAATTGCTTTGCATACGAAACAAATAGAACGAAAATTTTATTTGCTGTGTAGTCTAAAAGTTCAATATTACGTTTGCGGAAGATATGCAGCTGGGGTGTGCACAATGCCTATAAATATAGTCAGCGGTCTATAATTAATTAACTGTGGTTCCTCGACAAAGAGAGTGCTTCCAAAAGTGCACAATTTAATTCTTAGCTGTCACGCAATGTTACCTACCGATTGCAAACTATATTTTAAAGCTTTAATAATACCTGCAAACGCGTTTTGACACGTTTGAATTGCTTTGCATACGAAACAAATAGAACGAAAATGTTATTTGCTGTGTAGTCTAAAAGTTCAATACTACGTTTGCGGAAGATATGCAACTGGGGTGTGCACAATGCCTATAAATATAGTCAGCGGTCTATAATTAAGTAACTGTGGTTCCTCGACAAAGAGAGTGCTTCCAAAAGTGCACAATTTAATTCTTAGCTGTCACGCAATGTTCCCTACCGATTGAAAACTATATATAAAAGCTTTAATAATACCTGCAAACGCGTTTTGACACGTTTGAATTGCTTTGCATACGAAACAAATAGAACGAAAATTTTATTTGCTCTGTAGTCTAAAAGTTCAATATTACGTTTGCGGAAGATATGCAACTGGGGTGTGCACAATGCCTATAAATATAGTCAGCGGTCTATAATTGATTAATGGTGATTCTTCGACAAAGATAGTGCTTCCAAAAGTGCACAAAATAATTCTTAAGTGTCACGCAATGTTACCAACCGATTGCAAACTATATATAAAAGCTTTAATAATACCTGCAAACGCTTTCTGACACGTTTGAATTGCTTTGCATACGAAACAAATAGAACGAAAATTTTATTTGCTGTGTAGGCTAAAAGTTCAATATTACGTTTGCGGAAGATATGCAGCTGGGGTGTGCACAATGCCTATAAATATAGTCAGCGGTCTATAATTGACTAATGGTGGTTCTTCGACAAAGAGAGTGCTTCCAAAAGTGCACAAAATAATTCTTAAGTGTCACGCAATGTTACCAACCGATTGCAAACTATATATAAAAGCTTTAATAATACCTGCAAACGCGTTTTGACACGTTTGAATTGCTTTGAATACGAAACAAATAGAACGAAAATTTTATTTGCTGTGTAGTCTAAAAGTTCAATATTACGTTGGCGGAAGATATGCGACTGGGGTGTGCACAATGCCTATAAATATAGTCAGCGGTCTATAATTAATTAACTGTGGTTCCTCGACAAAAAGAGTGCTTCCAAAAGTGCACAATTTAATTCTTAGCTGTCACGCAATGTTACCTACCTATTGCAAACTATATATAAAAGCTTTAATAATACCTGCAAACGCGTTTTGACACGTTTGAATTGCTTTGAATAGAAAACAAATAGAACGAAAATTTTATTTGCTGTGTAGTCTAAAAGTTCAATATTACGTTTGCGGAAGATATGCGACTGGGGTGTGCACAATGCCTATAAATATAGTCAGCGGTCTATAATTGATTAATGGTGGTTCTTCGACAAAGAGAGTGCTTTCAAAAGTGCACAATTTAATTCTTAGATGTCACGCAATGTTACCAACCGATTGCAAACTATATATAAAAGCTTTAATAATACCTGCAAACGCGTTTTGACACGTTTGAATTGCTTTGCATACGAAACAAATAGAACGAAAATTTTATTTGCTGTGTAGTCTAAAAGTTCAATATTACGTTTGCGGAAGATATGCGACTGGGGTGTGCACAATGCCTATAAATATAGTCAGCGGTCTATAATTAATTAACTGTGGTTCCTCGACAAAAAGAGTGCTTCCAAAAGTGCACAATTTAATTCTTAGCTGTCACGCAATGTTACCAACCGATTGCAAACTATATATAAAAGCTTTAATAATACCTGCAAACGCGTTTTGACACGTTTGAATTGCTTTGCATACGAAACAAATAGAACGAAAATTTTATTTGCTGTGTAGTCTAAAAGTTCAATATTACGTTTGCGGAAGATATGCGACTGGGGTGTGCACAATGCCAATAAATATAGTCAGCGGTCTATAATTAATTAACTGTGGTTCCTCGACAAAAAGAGTGCTCCAAAAGTGCACAATTTAATTCTTAGCTGTCACGCAATGTTACCAACCGATTGCAAACTATATATAAAAGCTTTAATAATACCTGCAAACGCGTTTTGACACGTTTGAATTGCTTTGCATACGAAACAAATAGAACGAAAATTTTATTTGCTGTGTAGTCTAAAAGTTCAATATTACGTTTGCGGAAGATATGCGACTGGGGTGTGCACAATGCCTATAAATATAGTCAGCGGTCTATAATTAATTAACTGTGGTTCCTCGACAAAAAGAGTGCTTCCAAAAGTGCACAATTTAATTCTTAGCTGTCACGCAATGTTACCTAACTATTGCAAACTATATATAAAAGCTTTAATAATACCTGCAAACGCGTTTTGACACGTTTGAATTGCTTTGAATAGGAAACAAATAGAACGAAAATTTTATTTGCTGTGTAGTCTAAAAGTTCAATATTACGTTTGCGGAAGATATGCGACTGGGGTGTGCACAATGCCTATAAATATAGTCAGCGGTCTATAATTAATTAACTGTGGTTCCTCGACAAAAAGAGTGCTTCCAAAAGTGCACAATTTAATTCTTAGCTGTCACGCAATGTTACCAACCGATTGCAAACTATATATAAAAGCTTTAATAATACCTGCAAACGCGTTTTGACACGTTTGAATTGCTTTGCATACGAAACAAATAGAACGAAAATTTTATTTGCTGTGTAGTCTAAAAGTTCAATATTACGTTTGCGGAAGATATGCGACTGGGGTGTGCACAATGCCAATAAATATAGTCAGCGGTCTATAATTAATTAACTGTGGTTCCTCGACAAAAAGAGTGCTCCAAAAGTGCACAATTTAATTCTTAGCTGTCACGCAATGTTACCAACCGATTGCAAACTATATATAAAAGCTTTAATAATACCTGCAAACGCGTTTTGACACGTTTGAATTGCTTTGCATACGAAACAAATAGAACGAAAATTTTATTTGCTGTGTAGTCTAAAAGTTCAATATTACGTTTGCGGAAGATATGCGACTGGGGTGTGCACAATGCCTATAAATATAGTCAGCGGTCTATAATTAATTAACTGTGGTTCCTCGACAAAAAGAGTGCTTCCAAAAGTGCACAATTTAATTCTTAGCTGTCACGCAATGTTACCTAACTATTGCAAACTATATATAAAAGCTTTAATAATACCTGCAAACGCGTTTTGACACGTTTGAATTGCTTTGAATAGGAAACAAATAGAACGAAAATTTTATTTGCTGTGTAGTCTAAAAGTTCAATATTACGTTTGCGGAAGATATGCAACTGGGGTGTGCACAATGCCTATAAATATAGTCAGCGGTCTATAATTGATTAATGGTGGTTCTTCGACAAAGAGAGTGCTTCCAAAAGTGCACAAAATAATTCTTAAGTGTCACGCAATGTTACCTAACGATTGCAAACTATATATAGAAGCTTTAATAATACCTGCAAACGCTTTCTGACACGTTTGAATTGCTTTGCATACGAAACAAATAGAACGAAAATTTTATTTGCTGTGTAGGCTAAAAGTTCAATATTACGTTTGCCGAAGATATGCAGCTGGGGTGTGCACAATGCCTATAAATATAGTCAGCGGTCTATTATTGATTAATGGTGGTTCTTCGACAAAGAGAGTGCTTCCAAAAGTGCACAAAATAATTCTTAAGTGTCACGCAATGTTACCAACCGATTGCAAACTATATATAAAAGCTTTAATAATACCTGCAAACGCGTTTTGACACGTTTGAATTGCTTTGCATACGAAACAAATAGAACGAAAATTTTATTTGCTGTGTAGTCTAAAAGTTCAATATTACGTTTGCGGAAGATATGCAGCTGGGGTGTGCACAATGCCTATAAATATAGTCAGCGGTCTATAATTAATTAACTGTGGTTCCTCGACAAAGAGAGTGCTTCCAAAAGTGCACAATTTAATTCTTAGCTGTCACGCAATGTTACCTACCGATTGCAAACTATATATAAAAGCTTTAATAATACCTGCAAACGCGTTTTGACACGTTTGAATTGCTTTGCATACGAAACAAATAGAACGAAAATTTTATTTGCTGTGTAGTCTAAAAGTTCAATATTACGTTTGCGGAAGATATGCAGCTGGGGTGTGCACAATGCCTATAAATATAGTCAGCGGTCTATAATTAATTAACTGTGGTTCCTCGACAAAGAGAGTGCTTCCAAAAGTGCACAATTTAATTCTTAGCTGTCACGCAATGTTACCTACCGATTGCAAACTATATATAAAAGCTTTAATAATACCTGCAAACGCGTTTTGACACGTTTGAATTGCTTTGCATACGAAACAAATAGAACGAAAATTTTATTTGCTGTGTAGGTAAAAGTTCAATATTACGTTTGCGGAAGATATGCAGCTGGGGTGTGCACAATGCCTATAAATATAGTCAGCGGTCTATAATTGATTAATGGTGGTTCTTCGACAAAGAGAGTGCTTCCAAAAGTGCACAAAATAATTCTTAAGTGTCACGCAATGTTACCTACCGATTGCAAACTATATATAAAAGCTTTAATAATACCTGCAAACGCTTTCTGACGTTTGAATTGCTTTGCATACGAAACAAATAGAACGAAAATTTTATTTGCTGTGTAGTCTAAAAGTTCAATATTACGTTTGCGGAAGATATGCAACTGGGGTGTGCACAATGCCTATAAATATAGTCAGCGGTCTATAATTAATTAACTGTGGTTCCTCGACAAAGAGAGTGCTTCCAAAAGTGCACAATTTAATTCTTAGCTGTCACGCAATGTTACCTACCTATTGCAAACTATATATATAAGCTTTAATAATACCTGCAAACGCGTTTTGACACGTTTGAATTGCTTTGAATAGGAAACAAATAGAACGAAAATTGTATTTGCTGTGTAGTCTAAAAGTTCAATATTACGTTTGCGGAAGATATGCAACTGGGGTGTGCACAATGCCTATAAATATAGTCAGCGGTCTATAATTAATTAACTGTGGTTCCTCGACAAAGAGAGTGCTTCCAAAAGTGCACAATTTAATCCTTAGCTGTCACGCAATGTTACCTACCGATTGCAAACTATATATAAAAGCTTTAATAATACCTGCAAACGCGTTTTGACACGTTTGAATTGCTTTGAATACGAAACAAATAGAACGAAAATTGTATTTGCTGTGTCGTCTAAAAGTTCAATATTACGTTTGCGGAAGATATGCGACTGGGGTATGCACAATGCCTATAAATATAGTCAGCGGTCTATAATTAATTAACTGTGGTTCCTCGACAAAGAGAGTGCTTCCAAAAGTGCACAATTTAATTCCTAGCTGTCACGCAATATTACCTACCGATTGCAAACTATATATAAAAGCTTTAATAATACCTGAAAACGCGTTTTGACACGTTTGAATTGCTTTGCATACGAAACAAATAGAACGAAAATTTTATTTGCTGTGTAGTCTAAAAGTTCAATATTACGTTTGCGGAAGATATGCAGCTGGGGTGTGCACAATGCCTATAAATATAGTCAGCGGTCTATTATTGATTAATGGTGGTTCTTCGACAAAGAGAGTGCTTCCAAAAGTGCAGAAAATAATTCTTAAGTGTCACGCAATGTTACCAACCGATTGCAAACTATATATAAAAGCTTTAATAATACCTGCAAACGCGTTTTGACACGTTTGAATTGCTTTCCATACGAAACAAATAGAACGAAAATTTTATTTGCTGTGTAGTCTAAAAGTTCAATATTACGTTTGCGGAAGATATGCAGCTGGGGTGTGCACAATGCCTATAAATATAGTCAGCGGTCTATAATTAATTAACTGTGGTTCCTCGACAAAGAGAGTGCTTCCAAAAGTGCACAATTTAATTCCTAGCTGTCACGCAATATTACCTACCGATTGCAAACTATATATAAAAGCTTTAATAATACCTGAAAACGCGTTTTGACACGTTTGAATTGCTTTGCATACGAAACAAATAGAACGAAAATTTTATTTGCTGTGTAGTCTAAAAGTTCAATATTACGTTTGCGGAAGATATGCAACTGGGGTGTGCACAATGCCTATAAATATAGTCAGCGGTCTATAATTAAGTAACTGTGGTTCCTCGACAAAGAGACTGCTTCCAAAAGTGCACAATTTAATTCTTAGCTGTCACGCAATGTTACCTACCGATTGCAAACTATATATAAAAGCTTTAATAATACCTGCAAACGCGTTTTGACACGTTTGAATTGCTTTGAATAGGAAACAAATAGAACGAAAATTTTATTTGCTGTGTAGGCTAAAAGTTCAATATTACGTTTGCGGAAGATATGCAGCTGGGGTGTGCACAATGCCTATAAATATAGTCAGCGGTCTATAATTGTTTAATGGTGGTTCTTCGACAAAGAGAGTGCTTCCAAAAGTGCACAAAATAATTCTTAAGGGTCACGCAATGTTACCTAACGATTGCAAACTATATATAGAAGCTTTAATAATACCTGCAAACGCTTTCTGACACGTTTGAATTGCTTTGCATACGAAACAAATAGAACGAAAATTTTATTTGCTGTGTAGGCTAAAAGTTCAATATTACGTTTGCGGAAGATATGCAGCTGGGGTGTGCACAATGCCTATAAATATAGTCAGCGGTCTATTATAGATTAATGGTGGTTCTTCGACAAAGAGAGTGCTTCCAAAAGTGCACAAAATAATTCTTAAGTGTCACGCAATGTTACCAACCGATTGCAAACTATATATAAAAGCTTTAATAATACCTGCAAACGCGTTTTGACACGTTTGAATTGCTTTGCATACGAAACAAATAGAACGAAAATTTTATTTGCTGTGTAGGCTAAAAGTTCAATATTACGTTTGCGGAAGATATGCAGCTGGGGTGTGCACAATGCCTATAAATATAGTCAGCGGTCTATTATAGATTAATGGTGGTTCTTCGACAAAGAGAGTGCTTCCAAAAGTGCACAAAATAATTCTTAAGTGTCACGCAATGTTACCAACCGATTGCAAACTATATATAAAAGCTTTAATAATACCTGCAAACGCGTTTTGACACGTTTGAATTGCTTTGCATACGAAACAAATAGAACGAAAATTTTATTTGCTGTGTAGTCTAAAAGTTCAATATTACGTTTGCAAAAGATATGCAGCTGGGGTGTGCACAATGCCTATAAATATAGTCAGCGGTCTATAATTGATTAATGGTGGTTTTTCGACAGAGTGCTTCCAAAAGTGCACAAAATAATTCTTAAGTGTCACGCAATGTTACCTACCGATTGCAAACTATATATAGAAGCTTTAATAATACCTGCAAACGCTTTCTGACACGTTTGAATTGCTTTGCATACGAAACAAATAGAACGAAAATTTTATTTGCTGTGTAGGCTAAAAGTTCAATATTACGTTTGCGGAAGATATGCAGCTGGGGTGTGCACAATGCCTATAAATATAGTCAGCGGTCTATAATTGATTAATGGTGGTTCTTCGACAAAGAGAGTGCTTCCAAAAGTGCACAAAATAATTCTTAAGTGTCACGCAATGTTACCTACCGATTGCAAACTATATATAAAAGCTTTAATAATACCTGCAAACGCTTTCTGACACGTTTGAATTGCTTTGCATACGAAACAAATAGAACGAAAATTTTATTTGCTGTGTAGTCTAAAAGTTCAATATTACGTTTGCGGAAGATATGCAACTGGGGTGTGCACAATGCCTATAAATATAGTCAGCGGTCTATAATTAATTAACTGTGGTTCCTCGACAAAGAGAGTGCTTCCAAAAGTGCACAATTTAATTCTTAGCTGTCACGCAATGTTACCTACCGATTGCAAACTATATATAAAAGCTTTAATAATACCTGCAAACGCGTTTTGACACGTTTGAATTGCTTTGAATAGGAAACAAATAGAACGAAAATTGTATATGCTGTGTCGTCTAAAAGTTCAATATTACGTTTGCGGAATATATGCAACTGGGGTGTGCACAATGCCTATAAATATAGTCAGCGGTCTATAATTAATTAACTGTGGTTCCTCGACAAAGAGAGTGCTTCCAAAAGTGCACAATTTAATTCTTAGCTGTCACGCAATGTTACCTACCGATTGCAAACTATATATAAAAGCTCTAATAATACCTGCAAACGCGTTTTGACACGTTTGAATTGCTTTGCATACGAAACAAATAGAACGAAAATTTTATTTGCTGTGTAGTCTAAAAGTTCAATATTACGTTTGCGGAAGATATGCAACTGGGGTGTGCACAATGCCTATAAATATAGTCAGCGGTCTATAATTAAGTAACTGTGGTTCCTCGACAAAGAGAGTGCTTCCAAAAGTGCACAAAATAATTCTTAAGTGTCACGCAATGTTACCTACCGATTGCAAACTATATATAAAAGCTTTAATAATACCTGCAAACGCGTTTTGACACGTTTGAATTGCTTTGAATACGAAACAAATAGAACGAAAATTGTATTTGCTGTGTCGTCTAAAAGTTCAATATTACGTTTGCGGAAGATATGCGACTGGGGTGTGCACAATGCCTATAAATATAGTCAGCGGTCTATAATTAATTAACTGTGGTTCCTCGACAAAGAGAGTGCTTCCAAAAGTGCACAATTTAATTCTTAGCTGTCACGCAATGTTACCTACCGATTGCAAACTATATATAAAAGCTTTAATAATACCTGCAAACGCGTTTTGACACGTTTGAATTGCTTTGCATACGAAACAAATAGAACGAAAATTTTATTTGCTGTGTAGTCTAAAAGTTCAATATTACGTTTGCGGAAGATATGCAACTGGGGTGTGCACAATGCCTATAAATATAGTCAGAGGTCTATAATTAAGTAACTGTGGTTCCTCGACAAAGAGAGTGCTTCCAAAAGTGCACAATTTAATTCTTAGCTGTCACGCAATGTTACCTACCGATTGCAAACTATATATAAAAGCTTTAATAATACCTGCAAACGCGTTTTGACACGTTTGAATTGCTTTGCATACGAAACAAATAGAACGAAAATGTTATTTGCTGTGTAGTCTAAAAGTTCAATATTACGTTTGCGGAAGATATGCAACTGGGGTGTGCACAATGCCTATAAATATAGTCAGCGGTCTATAATTGATTAATGGTGATTCTTCGACAAAGAGAGTGCTTCCAAAAGTGCACAAAATAATTCTTAAGTGTCACGCAATGTTACCAACCGATTGCAAACTATATATAAAAGCTTTAATAATACCTGCAAACGCGTTTTGACACGTTTGAATTGCTTTGCATACGAAACAAATAGAACGAAAATTTTATTTGCTGTGTAGTCTAAAAGTTCAATATTACGTTTGCGGAAGATATGCAGCTCGGGTGTGCACAATGCCTATAAATATAGTCAGCGGTCTATTATTGATTAATGGTGGTTCTTCGACAAAGAGAGTGCTTCCAAAAGTGCACAAAATAATTCTTAAGTGTCACGCAATGTTACCAACCGATTGCAAACTATATATAAAAGCTTTAATAATACCTGCAAACGCGTTTTGACACGTTTGAATTGCTTTGCATACGAAACAAATAGAACGAAAATTTTATTTGCTGTGTAGTCTAAAAGTTCAATATTACGTTTGCGGAAGATATGCCGCTGGGGTGTGCACAATGCCTATAAATATAGTCAGCGGTCTATAATTAATTAACTGTGGTTCCTCGACAAAGAGAGTGCTTCCAAAAGTGCACAATTTAATTCCTAGCTGTCACGCAATGTTACCTACCGATTGCAAACTATATATAAAAGCTTTAATAATACCTGAAAACGCGTTTTGACACGTTTGAATTGCTTTGCATACGAAACAAATAGAACGAAAATTTTATTTGCTGTGTAGTCTAAAAGTTCAATATTACGTTTGCGGAAGATATGCAACTGGGGTGTGCACAATGCCTATAAATATAGTCAGCGGTCTATTATTGATTAATGGTGGTTCTTCGACAAAGAGAGTGCTTCCAAAAGTGCACAAAATAATTCTTAAGTGTCACGCAATGTTACCAACCGATTGCAAACTATATATAAAAGCTTTAATAATACCTGCAAACGCGTTTTGACACGTTTGAATTGCTTTGCATACGAAACAAATAGAACGAAAATTTTATTTGCTGTGTAGTCTAAAAGTTCAATATTACGTTTGCGGAAGATATGCCGCTGGGGTGTGCACAATGCCTATAAATATAGTCAGCGGTCTATAATTAATTAACTGTGGTTCCTCGACAAAGAGAGTGCTTCCAAAAGTGCACAATTTAATTCCTAGCTGTCACGCAATGTTACCTACCGATTGCAAACTATATATAAAAGCTTTAATAATACCTGAAAACGCGTTTTGACACATTTGAATTGCTTTGCATACGAAACAAATAGAACGAAAATTTTATTTGCTGTGTAGTCTAAAAGTTCAATATTACGTTTGCGGAAGATATGCAACTGGGGTGTGCACAATGCCTATAAATATAGTCAGCGGTCTATAATTAAGTAACTGTGGTTCCTCGACAAAGAGAGTGCTTCCAAAAGTGCACAATTTAATTCTTAGCTGTCACGCAATGTTACCTACCGATTGCAAACTATATATAAAAGCTTTAATAATACCTGCAAACGCGTTTTAACACGTTTGAATTGCTTTGCATACGAAACAAATAGAACGAAAATTTTATTTGCTGTGTAGTCTAAAAGTTCAATATTACGTTTGCGGAAGATATGCGACTGGGGTGTGCACAATGCCTATAAATATAGTCAGCGGTCTATAATTAATTAACTGTGGTTCCTCGACAAAAAGAGTGCTTCCAAAAGTGCACAATTTAATTCTTAGCTGTCACGCAATGTTACCTACCTATTGCAAACTATATATAAAAGCTTTAATAATACCTGCAAACGCGTTTTGACACGTTTGAATTGCTTTGAATAGGAAACAAATAGAACGAAAATTTTATTTGCTGTGTAGGCTAAAAGTTCAATATTACGTTTGCGGAAGATATGCAGCTGGGGTGTGCACAATGCCTATAAATATAGTCCGCGGTCTATAATTGATTAATGGTGGTTCTTCGACAAAGAGAGTGCTTCCAAAAGTGCACAAAATAATTCTTAAGTGTCACGCAATGTTACCTAACGATTGCAAACTATATATAGAAGCTTTAATAATACCTGCAAACGCTTTCTGACACGTTTGAATTGCTTTGCATACGAAACAAATAGAACGAAAATTTTATTTGCTGTGTAGTCTAAAAGTTCAATATTACGTTTGCGGAAGATATGCAGCTGGGGTGTGCACAATGCCTATAAATATAGTCAGCGGTCTATTATTGATTAATGGTGGTTCTTCGACAAAGAGAGTGCTTCCAAAAGTGCACAAAATAATTCTTAAGTGTCACGCAATGTTACCAACCGATTGCAAACTATATATAAAAGCTTTAATAATACCTGCAAACGCGTTTTGACACGTTTGAATTGCTTTGCATACGAAACAAATAGAACGAAAATTTTATTTGCTGTGTAGTCTAAAAGTTCAATATTACGTTTGCAAAAGATATGCAGCTGGGGTGTGCACAATGCCTATAAATATAGTCAGCGGTCTATAATTGATTAATGGTGGTTTTTCGACAAAGAGAGTGCTTCCAAAAGTGCACAAAATAATTCTTAAGTGTCACGCAATGTTACCTACCGATTGCAAACTATATATAGAAGCTTTAATAATACCTGCAAACCCTTTCTGACACGTTTGAATTGCTTTGCATACGAAACAAATAGAACGAAAATTTTATTTGCTGTGTAGGCTAAAAGTTCAATATTACGTTTGCGGAAGATATGCAGCTGGGGTGTGCACAATGCCTATAAATATAGTCAGCGGTCTATAATTGATTAATGGTGGTTCTTCGACAAAGAGAGTGCTTCCAAAAGTGCACAAAATAATTCTTAAGTGTCACGCAATGTTACCTACCGATTGCAAACTATATATAAAAGCTTTAATAATACCTGCAAACGCTTTCTGACATGTTTGAATTGCTTTGCATACGAAACAAATAGAACGAAAATTTTATTTGCTGTGTAGTCTAAAAGTTCAATATTACGTTTGCGGAAGATATGCAACTGGGGTGTGCACAATGCCTATAAATATAGTCAGCGGTCTATAATTAATTAACTGTGGTTCCTCGACAAAGAGAGTGCTTCCAAAAGTGCACAATTTAATTCTTAGCTGTCACGCAATGTTACCTACCGATTGCAAACTATATATAAAAGCTTTAATAATACCTGCAAACGCGTTTTGACACGTTTGAATTGCTTTGAATAGGAAACAAATAGAACGAAAATTGTATATGCTGTGTCGTCTAAAAGTTCAATATTACGTTTGCGGAAGATATGCAACTGGGGTGTGCACAATGCCTATAAATATAGTCAGCGGTCTATACTTAATTAACTGTGGTTCCTCGACAAAGAGAGTGCTTCCAAAAGTGCACAATTTAATTCTTAGCTGTCACGCAATGTTACCTACCGATTGCAAACTATATATAAAAGCTCTAATGATACCTGCAAACGCGTTTTGACACGTTTGAATTGCTTTGCATACGAAACAAATAGAACGAAAATTTTATTTGCTGTGTAGTCTAAAAGTTCAATATTACGTTTGCGGAAGATATGCAACTGGGGTGTGCACAATGCCTATAAATATAGTCAGCGGTCTATAATTAAGTAACTGTGGTTCCTCGACAAAGAGAGTGCTTCCAAAAGTGCACAATTTAATTCTTAGCTGTCACGCAATGTTACCTACCGATTGAAAACTATATATAAAAGCTTTAATAATACCTGCAAACGCGTTTTGACACGTTTGAATTGCTTTGCATACGAAACAAATAGAACGAAAATTTTATTTGCTGTGTAGTCTAAAAGTTCAATATTACGTTTGCGGAAGATATGCAGCTGGGGTGTGCACAATGCCTATAAATATAGTCAGCGGTCTATTATTGATTAATGGTGGTTCTTCGACAAAGAGAGTGCTTCCAAAAGTGCACAATTTAATTCTTAGCTGTCACGCAATGTTACCTACCGATTGCAAACTATATATAAAAGCTTTAATAATACCTGCAAACGCGTTTTAACACGTTTGAATTGCTTTGCATACGAAACAAATAGAACGAAAGTTTTATTTGCTGTGTAGTCTAAAAGTTCAATATTACGTTTGCGGAAGATATGCGACTGGGGTGTGCACAATGCCTATAAATATAGTCAGCGGTCTATAATTAATTAACTGTGGTTCCTCGACAAAAAGAGTGCTTCCAAAAGTGCACAATTTAATTCTTAGCTGTCACGCAATGTTACCTACCTATTGCAAACTATATATAAAAGCTTTAATAATACCTGCAAACGCGTTTTGACACGTTTGAATTGCATTGAATAGGAAACAAATAGAACGAAAATTTTATTTGCTGTGTAGGCTAAAAGTTCAATATTACGTTTGCGGAAGATATGCAACTGGGGTGTGCACAATGCCAATAAATATAGTCAGCGGTCTATAATTGATTAATGGTGGTTCTTCGACAAAGAGAGTGCTTCCAAAAGTGCACAAAATAATTCTTAAGTGTCACGCAATGTTACCTAACGATTGCAAACTATATATAGAAGCTTTAATAATACCTGCAAACGCTTTCTGACACGTTTGAATTGCTTTGCATACGAAACAAATAGAACGAAAATTTTATTTGCTGTGTAGGCTAAAAGTTCATTATTACGTTTGCGGAAGATATGCATCTGGGGTGTGCACAATGCCTATAAATATAGTCAGCGGTCTATAATTGATTAATGGTGGTTCTTCGACAAAGAGAGTGCTTCCAAAAGTGCACAAAATAATTCTTAAGTGTCACGCAATGTTACCAACCGATTGCAAACTATATATAAAAGCTTTAATAATACCTGCAAACGCGTTTTGACACGTTTGAATTGCTTTGAATACGAAACAAATAGAACGAAAATTTTATTTGCTGTGTAGTCTAAAAGTTCAATATTACGTTTGCGGAAGATATGCAGCTGGGGTGTGCACAATGCCTATATATATAGTCAGCGGTCTATTATTGATTAATGGTGGTTCTTCGACAAAGAGAGTGCTTCCAAAAGTGCACAAAATAATTCTTAAGTGTCACGCAATGTTACCAACCGATTGCAAACTATATATAAAAGCTTTAATAATACCTGCAAACGCGTTTTGACACGTTTGAATTGCTTTGCATACGAAACAAATAGAACGAAAATTTTATTTGCTGTGTAGTCTAAAAGTTCAATATTACGTTTGCAAAAGATATGCAGCTGGGGTGTGCACAATGCCTATAAATATAGTCAGCGGTCTATAATTGATTAATGGTGGTTTTTCGACAAAGAGAGTGCTTCCAAAAGTGCACAAAATAATTCTTAAGTGTCACGCAATGTTACCTACCGATTGCAAACTATATATAGAAGCTTTAATAATACCTGCAAACGCTTTCTGACACGTTTGAATTGCTTTCCATACGAAACAAATAGAACGAAAATTTTATTTGCTGTGTAGGCTAAAAGTTCAATATTACGTTTGCGGAAGATATGCAGCTGGGGTGTGCACAATGCCTATAAATTTAGTCAGCGGTCTATAATTGATTAATGGTGGTTCTTCGACAAAGAGAGTGCTTCCAAAAGTGCACAAAATAATTCTTAAGTGTCACGCAATGTTACCTACCGATTGCAAACTATATATAAAAGCTTTAATAATACCTGCAAACGCTTTCTGACATGTTTGAATTGCTTTGCATACGAAACAAATAGAACGAAAATTTTATTTGCTGTGTAGTCTAAAAGTTCAATATTACGTTTGCGGAAGATATGCAACTGGGGTGTGCACAATGCCTATAAATATAGTCAGCGGTCTATAATTAATTAACTGTGGTTCCTCGACAAAGAGAGTGCTTCCAAAAGTGCACAATTTAATTCTTAGCTGTCACGCAATGTTACCTACCGATTGCAAACTATATATAGAAGCTTTAATAATACCTGCAAACGCGTTTTGACACGTTTGAATTGCTTTGAATAGGAAACAAATAGAACGAAAATTGTATATGCTGTGTCGTCTAAAAGTTCAATATTACGTTTGCGGAAGATATGCAACTGGGGTGTGCACAATGCCTATAAATATAGTCAGCGGTCTATAATTAATTAACTGTGGTTCCTCGACAAAAAGAGTGCTTCCAAAAGTGCACAATTTAATTCTTAGCTGTCACGCAATGTTACCTACCGATTGCAAACTATATATAAAAGCTTTAATATTACCTGCAAACGCGTTTTGACACGTTTGAATTGCTTTGAATACGAAACAAATAGAACGAAAATTGTATTTGCTGTGTCGTCTAAAAGTTCAATATTACGTTTGCGGAAGATATGCGACTGGGGTGTGCACAATGCCTATAAATATAGTCAGCGGTCTATACTTAATTAACTGTGGTTCCTCGACAAAGAGAGTGCTTCCAAAAGTGCACAATTTAATTCTTAGCTGTCACGCAATGTTACCTACCGATTGCAAACTATATATAAAAGCTCTAATAATACCTGCAAACGCGTTTTGACACGTTTGAATTGCTTTGCATACGAAACAAATAGAACGAAAATTTTATTTGCTGTGTAGTCTAAAAGTTCAATATTACGTTTGCGGAAGATATCTAACTGGGGTGTGCACAATGCCTATAAATATAGTCAGCGGTCTATAATTAAGTAACTGTGGTTCCTCGACAAAGAGAGTGCTTCCAAAAGTGCACAATTTAATTCTTAGCTGTCACGCAATGTTACCTACCGATTGAAAACTATATATAAAAGCTTTAATAATACCTGCAAACGCGTTTTGACACGTTTGAATTGCTTTGCATACGAAACAAATAGAACGAAAATTTTATTTGCTGTGTAGTCTAAAAGTTCAATATTACGTTTGCGGAAGATATGCAGCTGGGGTGTGCACAATGCCTATAAATATAGTCAGCGGTCTATTATTGATTAATGGTGGTTCTTCGACAAAGAGAGTGCTTCCAAAAGTGCACAAAATAATTCTTAAGTGTCACGCAATGTTACCTACCGATTGCAAACTATATATAAAAGCTTTAATAATACCTGCAAACGCGTTTTGACACGTTTGAATTTCTTTGAATACGAAACAAATAGAACGAAAATTTTATTTGCTGTGTAGTCTAAAAGTTCAATATTACGTTTGCGGAAGATATGCAGCTGGGGTGTGCACAATGCCTATAAATATAGTCAGCGGTCTATTATTGATTAATGGTGGTTCTTCGACAAAGAGAGTGCTTCCAAAAGTGCACAAAATAATTCTTAAGTGTCACGCAATGTTACCAACCGATTGCAAACTATATATAAAAGCTTTAATAATACCTGCAAACGCGTTTTGACACGTTTGAATTGCTTTGCATACGAAACAAATAGAACGAAAATTTTATTTGCTGTGTAGTCTAAAAGTTCAATATTACGTTTGCGGAAGATATGCAGCTGGGGTGTGCACAATGCCTATAAATATAGTCAGCGGTCTATAATTGATTAATGGTGGTTTTTCGACAAAGAGAGTGCTTCCAAAAGTGCACAAAATAATTCTTAAGTGTCACGCAATGTTACCTACCGATTGCAAACTATATATAGAAGCTTTAATAATACCTGCAAACGCTTTCTGACACGTTTGAATTGCTTTGCATACGAAACAAATAAAACGAAATATTTATTTGCTGTGTAGGCTAAAAGTTCAATATTACGTTTGCGGAAGATATGCAGCTGGGGTGTGCACAATGCCTATAAATATAGTCAGCGGTCTATAATTGATTAATGGTGGTTCTTCGACAAAGAGAGTGCTTCCAAAAGTGCACAAAATAATTCTTAAGTGTCACGCAATGTTACCTACCGATTGCAAACTATATATAAAAGCTTTAATAATACCTGCAAACGCTTTCTGACATGTTTGAATTGTTTTGCATACGAAACAAATAGAACGAAAATTTTATTTGCTGTGTAGTCTAAAAGTTCAATATTACGTTTGCGGAAGATATGCAACTGGGGTGTGCACAATGCCTATAAATATAGTCAGCGGTCTATAATTAATTAACTGTGGTTCCTCGACAAAGAGAGTGCTTCCAAAAGTGCACAATTTAATTCTTAGCTGTCACGCAATGTTACCTACCGATTGCAAACTATATATAAAAGCTTTAATAATACCTGCAAACGCGTTTTGACACGTTTGAATTGCTTTGAATACGAAACAAATAGAACGAAAATTGTATTTGCTGTGTCGTCTAAAAGTTCAATATTACGTTTGCGGAAGATATGCAACTGGGGTGTGCACAATGCCTATAAATATAGTCAGCGGTCTATAATTAATTAACTGTGGTTCCTCGACAAAGAGAGTGCTTCCAAAAGTGCACAATTTAATTCTTAGCTGTCACGCAATGTTACCTACCGATTGCAAACTATATATAAAAGCTTTAATATTACCTGCAAACGCGTTTTGACACGTTTGAATTGCTTTGAATACGAAACAAATAGAACGAAAATTTTATTTGCTGTGTCGTCTAAAAGTTCAATATTACGTTTGCGGAAGATATGCGACTGGGGTGTGCACAATGCCTATAAATATAGTCAGCGGTCTATACTTAATTAGCTGTGGTTCCTCGACAAAGAGAGTGCTTCCAAAAGCGCACAATTTAATTCTTAGCTGTCACGCAATGTTACCTACCGATTGCAAACTATATATAAAAGCTTTAATAATACCTGCAAACGCGTTTTGACACGTTTGAATTGCTTTGCATACAAAACAAATAGAACGAAAATTTTATTTGCTGTGTAGTCTAAAAGATCAATATTACGTTTGCGGAAGATATGCAACTGGGGTGTGCACAATGCCTATAAATATAGTCAGCGGTCTATAATTAAGTAACTGTGGTTCCTCGACAAAGAGAGTGCTTCCAAAAGTACACAATTTAATTCTTAGCTGTCACGCAATGTTACCTACCGATTGAAAACTATATATAAAAGCTTTAATAATACCTGCAAACGCGTTTTGACACGTTTGAATTGCTTTGCATACGAAACAAATAGAACGAAAATTTTATTTGCTGTGTAGTCTAAAAGTTCAATATTACGTTTGCGGAAGATATGCGACTGGGGTGTGCACAATGCCTATAAATATAGTCAGCGGTCTATAATTAATTAACTGTGGTTCCTCGACAAAGAGAGTGCTTCCAAAAGTGCACAATTTAATTCTTAGCTGTCACGCAATGTTACCTACCGATTGCAAACTATATATAAAAGCTTTAATAATACCTGCAAACGCTTTCTGACATGTTTGAATTGCTTTGCATACGAAACAAATAGAACGAAAATTTTATTTGCTGTGTAGTCTAAAAGTTCAATATTACGTTTGCGGAAGATATGCAACTGGGGTGTGCACAATGCCTATAAATATAGTCAGCGGTCTATAATTAATTAACTGTGGTTCCTCGACAAAGAGAGTGCTTCCAAAAGTGCACAAAATAATTCTTAAGTGTCACGCAATGTTACCTACCGATTGCAAACTATATATAAAAGCTTTAATAATACCTGCAAACGCTTTCTGACATGTTTGAATTGCTTTGCATACGAAACAAATAGAACGAAAATTTTATTTGCTGTGTAGTCTAAAAGTTCAATATTACGTTTGCGGAAGATATGCAACTGGGGTGTGCACAATGCCTATAAATATAGTCAGCGGTCTATAATTAATTAACTGTGGTTCCTCGACAAAGAGAGTGCTTCCAAAAGTGCACAATTTAATTCTTAGCTGTCACGCAATGTTACCTACCGATTGCAAACTATATATAGAAGCTTTAATAATACCTGCAAACGCGTTTTGACACGTTTGAATTGCTTTGAATAGGAAACAAATAGAACGAAAATTGTATATGCTGTGTCGTCTAAAAGTTCAATATTACGTTTGCGGAAGATATGCAACTGGGGTGTGCACAATGCCTATAAATATAGTCAGCGGTCTATAATTAATTAACTGTGGTTCCTCGACAAAGAGAGTGCTTCCAAAAGTGCACAATTTAATTCTTAGCTGTCACGCAATGTTACCTACCGATTGCAAACTATATATAAAAGCTTTAATATTACCTGCAAACGCGTTTTGACACGTTTGAATTGCTTTGAATACGAAACAAATAGAACGAAAATTGTATTTGCTGTGTCGTCTAAAAGTTCAATATTACGTTTGCGGAAGATATGCGACTGGGGTGTGCACAATGCCTATAAATATAGTCAGCGGTCTATACTTAATTAACTGTGGTTCCTCGACAAAGAGAGTGCTTCCAAAAGTGCACAATTTAATTCTTAGCTGTCACGCAATGTTACCTACCGATTGCAAACTATATATAAAAGCTCTAATAATACCTGCAAACGCGTTTTGACACGTTTGAATTGCTTTGCATACGAAACAAATAGAACGAAAATTTTATTTGCTGTGTAGTCTAAAAGTTCAATATTACGTTTGCGGAAGATATGCAACTGGGGTGTGCACAATGCCTATAAATATAGTCAGCGGTCTATAATTAAGTAACTGTGGTTCCTCGACAAAGAGAGTGCTTCCAAAAGTGCACAATTTAATTCTTAGCTGTCACGCAATGTTACCTACCGATTGAAAACTATATATAAAAGCTTTAATAATACCTGCAAACGCGTTTTGACACGTTTGAATTGCTTTGCATACGAAACAAATAGAACGAAAATTTTATTTGCTGTGTAGTCTAAAAGTTCAATATTACGTTTGCGGAAGATATGCAGCTGGGGTGTGCACAATGCCTATAAATATAGTCAGCGGTCTATAATTAATTAACTGTGGTTCCTCGACAAAGAGAGTGCTTCCAAAAGTGCACAATTTAATTCTTAGCTGTCACGCAATGTTACCTACCGATTGCAAACTATATATAGAAGCTTTAATAATACCTGCAAACGCGTTTTGACACGTTTGAATTGCTTTGAATAGGAAACAAATAGAACGAAAATTGTATATGCTGTGTCGTCTAAAAGTTCAATATTACGTTTGCGGAAGATATACAACTGGGGTGTGCACAATGCCTATAAATATAGTCAGCGGTCTATAATTAATTAACTGTGGTTCCTCGACAAAGAGAGTGCTTCCAAAAGTGCACAATTTAATTCTTAGCTGTCACGCAATGTTACCTACCGATTGCAAACTATATATAAAAGCTTTAATATTACCTGCAAACGCGTTTTGACACGTTTGAATTGCTTTGAATACGAAACAAATAGAACGAAAATTGTATTTGCTGTGTCGTCTAAAAGTTCAATATTACGTTTGCGGAAGATATGCGACTGGGGTGTGCACAATGCCTATAAATATAGTCAGCGGTCTATACTTAATTAACTGTGGTTCCTCGACAAAGAGAGTGCTTCCAAAAGTGCACAATTTAATTCTTAGCTGTCACGCAATGTTACCTACCGATTGCAAACTATATATAAAAGCTCTAATAATACCTGCAAACGCGTTTTGACACGTTTGAATTGCTTTGCATACGAAACAAATAGAACGAAAATTTTATTTGCTGTGTAGTCTAAAAGTTCAATATTACGTTTGCGGAAGATATGCAACTGGGGTGTGCACAATGCCTATAAATATAGTCAGCGGTCTATAATTAAGTAACTGTGGTTCCTCGACAAAGAGAGTGCTTCCAAAAGTGCACAATTTAATTCTTAGCTGTCACGCAATGTT
>CALNHX010004647.1:0-122591 GCA_940337035.1 Agriotes lineatus | reverse complement strand
TAAAACTGTGTTGCATATAGAGTACCTATACATAGTTAGATAATAGTAGAACAAACTGGGCAACAGCATTTCATTGGTTGAATCCCTTTGAATCCAATTCAAAAATATAGGCGGCTTGCGTGATTTCGATTTTTACTTCCTTTTACTATAAGGGAAGTAATGGATTCACCCCAAAAATTCGAAATTGAGTTTTCAACACATCTTCACGTTTTAGAGTCTCCTGAACCCAAAAAACATGTTTTTCTTCCTTGGTCTGTCTGTCTGTCTCTCTGAGACGGTATGGTGTTGAAACTTCATATATAAGTTTTGTGTACTATCTAGATGCGACAGTAAGCTTTTGAAGAAAATCGCATAACCGTAACCATAAAGTATGGCGTTTACTCATGTAATTTTTCAGTTTTTGTCGATTTTTAAAAAAACGGCTCTAACGATTTTTTTCAAACTTTACAGTTTTAATGTGTATTGATGTGAGATAGGTGATTTTCCAGTTAAATACCTATAAAATAGATTTCTCTTTTTTTCTATTTTTTTTATTAACTCGTATTTTAAATAGAACACCCGGTAAATTATTACGTTTTTGAATTCTGTTTAAAATTTTAGAGAAAATGTGTCTCTTGAGCTAATGCTCCATTTTGTACGGTTTCTGTAGAATTAGTAATTTTTGAAATTTTTGCCTAATGCTTAAAAATTAAAAATCATATTTTTGACTAATTATAAGATCACTGTAAAAGGAAGTTGTGTGCGTGTATCACACCAGATTTTTTAAATTAGTGACATTCAATTTGTCAGAATTTTTGCAGTTTTGCGTTATTCAATTCTTTGAATAATATTTTATAATTCGTATTTCAGGTATTTTAAAGAAAGGGTTGAATAAATTGCCCATTGGATAAGCCGAAGCGAGTCTCTCACGTCTCCCAAGTAAACTGTACTAAATGTTAGTATAAATGTATTCCTTCTTACTTGTCGTATTAAATGTTTATACTTTAAAATAATGTATAGAGAACTTAGATAAACATTTATAAAAAGTAAGATTGAATATTTGGAGTCGTAACATTTAAATATCATTCAATCTCTGCTCCCAAGGCGGTGTATATTGTTCCAGGCCATGACACTGGCTCTGTTGTCACATTGTGTGCTAGGCCATTCCAAGACACACTAAGTTTTGTTTGTTTGCAATATATTTGACATTAAAAACTATTTTGACAGGGCAGTTCATATAAGTTACAAAAATGCCTTTGAAGTATTGCGTACCAAGCTGCAAGTCAACTTACGCTTCATCAGTTGCTCCATATGTTAGCGTGTTTATGTTTCCATCTAATAGAACGGTGGCAGAGAAATGGAAAGAAGTTTTGCATTTAGAGAACTGACGGATTGAAAAGGCTAGTGTTATGTGTGAAAAGCACTTTAACAAAAAGCGGATATAAAGAGTAATAAGATTAAGGGACTTGTTCCGACTGCAATATCACTAGCTTCCAGGCAAGTTGTGTTGAAGAAATTAGTGTTTTAGATGGAGTCAAAAGTAGTAGCAATGGAGAATTAGGTACCTACTCATTAGGAATTGTTTTTATATCGAATATTACGGTGAAGTGACGCACTACGATGTAAATAGCAGTGATTTAATAGATTTTTTCCAACTGGCATGTATCGCAATGACAGTGCACTGACAGATTGTTCATTTAGTGACCACAACTAGTAATTTTTTGTTAAAGGTTGGCGCAGCCATGTTGCCAGATTGTGGTGGGTCATTAAAAAGGTCACTTTATAGGCTCGCCTTGCTGTTACTCATGCGAAGATGTGAACAACAAATGGATATAAAGTTGGCTTACGATAACTGTATTTAATTTACTATTTAATATATAAAAGTGTATTATATGGCATACATTAAATATAATTTGACTTAAATGGCATATAATTTCTAGTCCTTACCACGGCTAAATACAAAATTTATAGTCAACTGTAACTTATGACAGTTATTGTAACCAGTGGTGTAGCGCTAAAGTTAGCTGTGCCGGAGCTCTTAGCAGAGGCGTATGCAGAAAATAATTTCTATCCGAAGTATTATACTACTACGTATTGACATTTTTAACATGTTTTGCAATGTTTTCGGAAGCTTTCACGGCGAAATTCACAAGTTTCGCCTCTGGCGTAGTTTACATGTTGAGCTAGCGTGCTCTTTTACTTTTCCTCCAGATGAAGCCCCTTACGAAAGTGGACGAAATGTTGAGTTCTTCGACCTCAATAATAACACGGTCCAATCCCGGAAGTCGTTTGTTACTTAACATGTTTTGCACTTTACAACAGACAAAGGTGTTTCGAAGCGACTCATAGTTCTTTTCTAATATTTTTAACTCATTTCCACAAAGGAAATGTGCTATATGGATACCATTAGTGCTGGTGTTTGCCTTAGTAATTGACTACAATTTGAAAATCTCATTAGAAATTCTACGAGTACATAAAACGGCTGCTGTATTAGAACTGAGATAAAACCATTTCTTGTTTAAAATAGCATAAATATTTCACAACAATCCACTGAGATAATAGGCGAATTTATAATTAAAATTACGAAGCAACTTTAACTGTTACTTTCTACATTATTCAACAGTTCTTAATCCTCTTACTATTGTCTTATTATTACTAACACATGATACCAAGTAACGTACTAAATTTATTAGCATCATCAACGTGAATGGAGTGAATATCAACTTATAGCACCGATTTCTTACAGAGGAACCAATTTTATATAAAACCTGGCATACAAACTAACTACAAAAATTAAAATCAGATTAAAAGACGGAAGATCATACATATATTAAAACGCTTGTCGTTCCATCAATCACTCAAGCGATTAAATGCACACGAAAAGACAACACTTATAAATAAAAGACAGAACAGGAAGCCTAATAAATCATAGTAATATAAGATGGAAAACGCATATGAAAGACGAAACACGAGTACTAACGAGTGTTCCATTCACATACGTTTTCCAATGGTCTTTCCACACGTATGTTACATACTATTTTTCCTACGATGGCTTTCCATTCTGTCAGTAATTTAATTTTTCAATTTGACATGTGAAAAAATTTTGACATTTGCCAAAAAAAAATAACATTTGTCAGTTGTAGCCAATCACATGATTTTCAGTTGACATTAGAGTGCAGAAAGTGTTGAGATAAGAGTGCAGCAAATGGTCACTTTCTGCACGCAAATTTATGTAGAAAATTTATACTTTCTGCACCAAAGTAGGAAAAAATAAGTGTTCCCAAAAATTATCAAAAAAAGTTAGCTTCTTTTAAAATGGTAGTTTATCTTTATAGTCTAATAATATGAACAAATAGTGTTTAACATAAAAATAGGATTATGTTGTGTTCCAAAGACAACCAAACAATAGTAATTTTATTTAGAAATGAATATCACTATTATATTTACAGAATAAGGCTCGATCCACACTATCGGGCTGCTCTCGGTTCGATCTCGCTCCGCTCAAATATTTATACATTGTTAGCAATGGGTACATTCACACTATAGGTAACGCTCAAGCTCAGGTCGCGCCCATTGCTAAGAATGTATAAAAAATTGAGCGGAGCGAGATCGAACCGAGAGCAGCCCGATAGTGTGGATCTAGCCTAAAAATGTAAATACGATACCTCGACCTTGGTTCTGAATTTCATTGTTGTAATTATTGTATATTGACCATCTTGATTTTTGGATGATGAACTATACAGTGTGATTTAAGATTATCTTTTCTTTTGGCTTTATAACCGCATCCTTCAATATTACAAGCAAACGAAGGATCCTTTCCACACTCAAATTTTTTGTGTTTCCACAAAGAGCTTGCGTGTTTGTACACCTTACTGCAGCCATCACACCGGTACTTTCCACTGCCTAAAATAAGTAATAATAATGTATTATTCGAGTATAACCTACCTACCGATCGTAATTTAGATTGTATAATTTCAATATTAGTATTAATTAACATCATGCAAGGAATTATTTAGTTTACTAAAGTTACCAACGGTACGTCAACTTTACTGTATAGCAGTGAGTAAATACCTATTCAAAAGATGGAGCTTCTACTTTAATAGAAAAACGACAGTCAGGGTCCACATTATACTTCAACAACCACAAGTCAAAAAAACCCATACTCAAAAATCGTTAGTATATCTAGGGCCGAAAATATTCAATGCAATTCCGTCGGATATAAAAATGCTTACATTTAACTCGTTTAAACATAAAGTTTCAAAATATTTCAGGAATACAGATATTACTAATTTATTCATCATAATTGTTTAGGGAGAGTTCATTAGAAGGCAATTAATTCCGGGTTCTATAGTCCGTATTTGTAATTATTATTATAGTTATTATAGTTATATTACCTATACATTAATTTGATAGGTGCACAGACAAGTGTATTTTTTATAAATTAATTGTTGCCCATACACAAGGTAACTTTATGGGCGAACCGTTGTATACTAGCGTATTATTATTATTATTTGTAATTTCTTGGAGCAATAAAAATTTACTCTTATTTATTATTTGTATTTGTTACTATAAAATTCTGTAAAACTTTAGTATATTTTCGCATACGAGATATCAATCTCGAAATTTGTTTATCATAAAAACTGGATTTTCGGTAAATTATAAAGCATTTGCAATATTTCATCATAATTATAATCTTAGGATGTCTAACATCTTCATGCCCCATCAGTGCTGACGTTCCCCAAGGAAGTGTACTCCAGAAACTATTTTTACTATAATTATAACCACTCTGATCATATAATATACAATTAAGGAGCACCGCAAGTAGTTCCAGAAAGTCCTGAGGGGAATACAATTTTAGGTGTTGAGTATTGTATCAAAATTTTAATATTTACTAAGGAAATGTTCAGTAGATTATTTCCCACAAGTAATTTTTCATTAGTCGTTGCCAAAAATATTTACTGAATTTTGATAGGCGACATAATGTAGAATTATTAACAACCCTGTTTGTTGCATGTATTGCGGTTACTTAAAGTTTAATTTTTATTATGCACCAAAGAATATCAAACAACGAAGACATCAATACCATCGATTATATCCATGCTCTTTAATTATGGGAACAATAGGTAAACTTAAGAAGTACATAACTTAAAAATGAAAAATATCAAAATTATGTTGACAACAGCTTTTTTTGTTAGTACATATTACTTATTATTTAACAATGTGTTTACGCCATTTACTTGCTTGTGTTTGCTCTGTATGCATGTAAACAACATAGCCTTTCATGGTAATAAGGTTATATTTATTAAAATAAAATACATCCAACAACCAAGAAAAATTACTAGTTTTGTTGTATACTTTCGTACCTCAAACCGAAACTGGTGCTAATTACTACGAAATCGCACTGCTAAACAGTCTTACTTTAGACACATTGCATAATCAACAATTTTCCAATATTTCGGGAGTTAACTTTAGAAATTTAAAGTTGTGCAGCATTAGAACCCCGTCTTCTTGCACGACCATGAGCAGCTGTTAACTAAGAAACTATTAAAGAGATAAAAATATAATAAAGGGTTAAAAAATAAACATATTCGACTTTTCTATTATAATTTTCGTTAATAAACTATGGTTTTAGTTTTAATGTTGTCCTCTGAACTCATCGGATAGTGTGTACAATAACCAATTTCTTTCTGAATATTCCGAATGAATGGTATACGTACATAACACATAAATAAAGTCAAACCTATTTAAGTAGTATTTTCTTACCGGTATCATTATCTGGTTAGTTATGAACTTCTGAAATGACAAAAATTAAAACTGGAATAATTCAATTTTTACATTTGCTCAATATGTGTTCGTTGAATTCGAATATAAATATCTCACCTATGTATATTCGTGGCATTTCTCCATTGTTATGAATTTCATTAGATTCGTTAATTAAAGTCTTCCAACGTTGTGTGTCTCCACATTGTTAACCAGCCATATTTAATGCTACTAATTAAAATAAATATGTATTATCGGTAACCTCTCTTTACCTAGCGATGTAGAGGCTGATACTTTGTACTCTTTAGCGTTTGGTGGTGGAAGGCTCAACGTTGCCCGTGTTTTCTAGTTAAGCAGGGTTTTCCTCCTCATTCGCCAGTCGCTGACGACTGCGACAGAGTAGCCACGACTAATTCGTCAGGATGTCTGCCTGTTTTCCTCCAGCAGCGGTTTACTGTTCTTCGTTCGCGACCAGCTACAGTTTATAAAATGAATATTAATTGAACAACAATAATTTTAATGTTGCTAGTTTTATAGTTATATTTTTCTGGCTTCACCAAGTTAAAATGTATTATTTAAAAACAATACTTCGCAAACGCGATGCAAAAATATTCAAATTCGTCGACGAATAAGTCGCTTGTCTGCTCAAAAACATGTCAAGCGACTGGCGACTGCCGACCGGCGAACGAATTTTGGTAGCAACGAATTAGTAGCAGCTAGGAAAACAGACCCGTTTAAATGCATTGTAGATGTCTCAACGAATTGGTCGCGGCTACTCGGTCGTGGTCGTCAGCGACTGGCGAATGTGGAGGAAAACGCTGCTTTTTACAAAGTTGGAATGCCATCGAGTCTGGTGTGTTTTGGTGATGTATTGACCTTCTTACTCTATCTGGTAGGTCTGTGGTTCTGAATAGAACACAGTTAATTTAGTGCTCAATTGCGAATGGTTTCGAAATGATATACACTATTAAAATTTGATGAGTGATATTCGGGGGGATAGTGATACGGCAAACGCCTACAAACAATATCTACATATTCAGTTGTATATAATTTTCATTTTGTTAATACGTAGTAATAATTAGTGGAACTGTTAATTTTAAACAGATAATTCATATTTTCTGTTCCTTCTTTTCAGTGATAACTTAAAAGTAAAACATATGAATTTATCACTGCAATTAAATTACCACGTTTTGCAGTTCTTAACTATACTGTCGATATGACTTATGTTCTCTCCTCTAAAATTGCAAAATATGTTTATAGTCCTTATCAATTAGTTTCTAGTAAATAATTGCAGCAATAAAATACTACAAAAAAAGTCTTTGATGAAAGGAGCAGTATAAGAAAAGAATATATGATCCAAATAATTAATATTTAAGGACGCTTTAACTTTTAATAACAATGCAATTACACAGACAAGGTTTTATTGGCAAAAATATTCGATAATTTGAATATTGTATTGATGGTATTTATCTTAAGAAAAAGAACTCCAAGGTGTATGATCTATATGTAGTATGATATTTGTCGTAGGATATTATTCTATAAAGTGTATTTAACATTTTCTCTTTGACTATAAAACTGAAACTTAAAGTTAAAAACAATCTTTATTTATAGAATATACTGAAGGTGTGTTGCATTGTGTAAGTTCAGACAATGCCATGTCATGTGATTTCTCCTTTTAAATTTGACTTTACAATAAGGGCATTCAAATTTCCTTTCCGTTCCACACTCATAGCGCATGTGCCTCTTCAAATTGTATTTTTGAGAGTAAGTTTTTCCACATTTTAAACAGCGGTTACGATTTTGTTTACCTGAAATACAAAAGGTTTAGTTACAAAACAAAGTATTGAAATATAAGCAAGTCAACTGTGTAATAAATATAGGTTGAATGATTATTGTTGCATACTGGATACTACAAAAAAGAGATATTTACTAACATGACCTGTTGACAAGCATGTCTCTTACGACGAATGTGTTGGTGATGCTGGTGTTGCACTTAATTGTTAAGTGGAACGAACATTTTCTCAAGTTCCATCGGTACTAAAATACAACAGGTGGTCTTCTGTATTCCATAAGCATGACATATAGCGTGTGGAAGATGAAAATGCTTATTTTGTGATTTCTTTTCTCGTCTAAAAAACGAGGAAAGTATTGTAATCGTGAAAAAATCACTTTTCGACATTTCTTCAGATCTTCACGTTTCAGGGTCCCTAGATCACAAAAAAACATGTTTTCTCAAATCCGTCTATTGGAAGAAGTCGATATTTTGCATGCGAATTATATGTCTACCTGGCTTGAAACCGAATATACTTTCGGTGAAATGTATACAGGGTGAGCACCTTCAAAAGTATAAGGTTGTCTATCTATGCTTTAACTGAGAGATAGATAAAAGTAATAATTTGCACATAGCTCACACTTTATCCTTGCCTATCCAACAGATACAGGGTAAATGTTTCAGTATTATTAGGAAGGTTAAGGTATTTTTATCCACAGGTTTCTTTGATTTTTCAAAATTTTTAGTGTCACAACTTCTACTTGCCAGGGAAGTTTAGAATAAATTTCTTTAGAGATTTTTTAGCCCCTGTTTTACGTTATTGGACTATTTAGTTTTGCATGTAAACGTAGATGTTAGTTAGTTTTTGCTAAATTCGCCCACTTTGAAACAATTTATTTTAGTTTGAACGGAATCTGACGTAGAAAGAGTTTAGGTAGCCTCTCCTTAATTACAGCAACTGGTTTACTCCGTCAAAATAGTATATACTAATTAACAATCCAAACAATAATGTCCTAAACTGCTGTATGTAATTTGCAGTAGAAGCGGAAACTCAGTAAATCTACACACTTACTAGTCAGTGTATATGGTACGCTCAATTCGTGAAATGGGCAAAATTTTGCCTATTCCGTGAAATCGGCAGTGCCTCTGCCGAATTGCCGTATAGGAAAAATATCGAACATGGCAATTGTTCATTTTGTTAAATAAGCAATATTAGTGTTATTAGTTATTAGTATTGTTGCTGATTCTGATTACTTTTGTAACGCAATAGGCAAACATTGCTGCTGCCAAATTCTCGAATTTGCTAAATTTATACCTAATTATATCGGAAATCAGCAGATGCCACGCCAATTTCACGGAATGGACAATTTCACAGATTCGGTGTAACACATACACATACTAATTTGTAAAGTTGTAGAGTCGTAACATGCATGTTAAATGTATCTTAACATTCGAGGACGCGATGATGTTAAACACTGTTTAACATTTCGATGAACAATAAAAAAATAAATAAAGGAACTGAGTAAATCAACAAACTAATTAAATATTCTAATATGGGCACAATGGACAGGTATAAAATTGTAGAAACAATCACAGCAAACGCTGACGCAACTGTTGATGAAGTGAGAGACCGGTTTAGTTCCATCAGAATTTGGCCAGCCTTCAGATGTCGAAATTCTTCGCAGGATTATAACGTCATCTGTTCTGTACGTCTTCATAAGTTTACAGTTAATATCTAAGCGATTCAACCATATCTTAATATTTCTATTTATATTTTCAGATTCGGTAAATTAAAGTTTTGTAATATGTACAAATATCTTTTGTAGACCTAACCAATGTTGAGCGTCAAACATTTGTTAAAATTTTACGAGTAAAACACATCTATACTATTAATATATATTTTACACACATCACATTGACTCATATAAATCTGTTCCATTTTTTGTTGTAATTATTATTTGAGAAATTAAGTCAATGCGTTATAAAATATTGTAGAAATAATAACTGTCCCCAGATTAGTTGAAATATACCGTCTTTTCTAAAGGGTAATAGAGCTATGTAGTACACCTAATTTATTACACATTAATAATAATTTGATTCGCAAAAGAAAATAAATAATTTATGACCTACACTCTGTGGTAATTTACAAAGCAATCCTTAGGGTGTTCACCTACATCGCATTTACCGCAAATAAAATTTGTTTTTTTGTGGCAAACTGCACATCGTCGTCGAGATTGGTGATACACAACTAGGTGATCTAAGCGATCATGCCGAGAAAGCTCATGTAAATTACTGGGAGGTGACGAAGGTTCTTTTTTTGTCACCGCTTTATTAGTCTCTACTAGCTCTGCAGCTCTAGATCTTGGGTACTCTAGTTGGTCAAGCTTACTTCAATTGTTTTCCATTATGGTTTTTTGGGCATCTCGCCACACTAAAAAACATAAAATATTAAGATATAAAGGTTTAGAACAAAATTATTTCCGTTATGAACACAATAAGAAATTAATACATAATAATTAGCTAACAAAGCAAAAATTTTTTTTGTAACACCTTGTAATTAACCAACTCGGTGTTTGCATATGTGAACGTTTTGCTAATTGAACGCTACAAAGAAGTTTTACAAACTACCCCATTGTCTTTATACAGGTGGCAAGAGGTTGGCAAATGTCGTTACTCTGAGCAAATAACGGCTAATACTATTTTGTTCAACGCATACCAAATCTATAGTCACTCACATCACTTATATTCTAGTTGAGAGATTTTATAAATCGCACCTGACCGATGTAAATGTGTTTTTTCAGATTGTGAAAACGTTTTACTTTATTCTAGGGAATATGCTTCCACATTGCCAAGATTAATTGATTGACAACTAGGGTGCATTCAAAAATGTTGCTTTCCTATTTCTTTAGTGATACTAACTTAACTAGGCTAAATGTGTTTCGAGAACACATACATATGCCATTGATATATATTTCACACATATCTTATTAAGGCATATAAACGTGCAACAATTTTTGTTTCAAAACTTAATTTTCTTATGTAATTATCATTTTCAGAATAAAAGCATTCCACATAAAATATTATAGCCATAATTCATGTGCCGTGATTAACTGAAATATACCGCCTGTTCTTAAGAACAAATATTATTAGGTACACGTTAGTAATTAGATTTAGAAACAAATTTATTTAAACAATTAAGTTCCTACATTGTGTGGTAATTTACAAAACAATCTTTCGGATGTAAACCTACATCACATTTACCGCATATAAAATTTGCTTTTTTATGGCAACTTTTACATCGCCGCTGAGTGTGGTGATACACAACTAGGTGATCTAAGCGATCATGCCGATATAGCTCATGTGATTTCCTGGGAGGTGTCGAAGGTTCTCTCTTTGTCATCCATTTATTGGTTTCTGCAGCTCTAGACCTTCGGAATTCTAGTTGGTCAAGTTCACCCCCATCGCTTTTCATAATTTTATTTTGGGCATCTCGCCATACTAAAAAATAACAAATATTAACATACTCAGGTTTCGGGAAAATATATTCCCGTTGTCAAAGCAATAAACAATTAATACATTATAGCTAACATGTTTCATGATGTTTTAATAACAGAATAGAACGCCACATGAAAATGTTAGAAATTATCACATTGTTTCTATACTAGTGCCGATAGTGTTACACATGTCAGTGCCGCAAATAGCGAAAAATATCATTTGCTTCACGCATAACAAATCTGTACTAATTCAAATTTTTATTATCTTAACATATTAACATTTCAATGTTAACTATGGGGTATTGCAAAATTTCCCTTTTTTCTCTACTGTTAGTTTTCCCTCGTCACTCCGATTGCTTTCTCAACTTTATTTCTCAAACGTAGACAGGTGAAAGGGTTGTCAAAAGCTATAGATGCCCCCAATCCCATACGTATGTACTGTCCAAGTAAAATACATTACTTTTAGAACGCTAAATAGCTATCATGGATTTATATAAATATAGTCGAAATGAATGTGCAGTCTATATCTGAAAGATATAGTACCAAGGAAATAAAAAACCGAAATTGTATATTCTGCAAACCTTCAGCATAGGGGAAAAGGAGAAAGATATTTTGGCATTTTAACAGTCGCGTTTAAAGTGAAACATCCTTTATAAGCAAACTTATTGAATGTTATATACAATCATATTTTAAACTAAATCTAAATATTAACCAAAGTTACAATATATCTTATACTATTTTATTTAAACAAACTCTCAGTAGTTACCACGTTTCAGATAAATGGCAAACACCCTGAATCGATGCATAATAATCAAAATAACATTAATTATTTAACTAAAGGCTTCTTCTTCTCTAACATTAATTATTTAACTAAAGGCAATGTTAATAATAGTACTGTTAAACATAATTCGGCATAATTGTTTTAAACCTCTTTATGAATTCTTCCGTAAGATTTGGATGATGTTTTGCAACGTGGGCGTGTAGATTGTGCTTCTGCTTAACCCTATTTGGACAAAATAAGCATTGAAACGATGCTGGTTTACCACACTCATATTTTTCGTGCCTTCGCAAATTATTTATCTGGGAATAGCTTCGACCACATGTGGAACAAGTATTTACTTTAGGTCGTCTATATCTATGAGATATGACGTAAAACCCTGAAATACAAACCATACATTATTGTCTAAGAAATCAGCGTTTATTTTTCGAATCAAATAACTCTGGTAGAGAAATTAATGTTAGCTAGCTGAGAATGTTATTTGATCAAAAATCACATATCAATCACATACTCAAAGTTTATTGGAATACAAATCCTGTACACATAGGCGATACAATTCGTAAATGGATTATTGCGAGGGAGAATTATGTGTGTGAGTAACGTGGTACTGCATGTGCGACTTCTGTTTAAACGTCTTTGAGCAAAATATGCAAGCAAACGCTCGTTGGTTATTACATTCATAACGCATATGCCGTAATAAATTGCATCTATGTTTATACCACTTTCCACACTGTGCACATTCGTACATGGGAATTATGGTTGTAGATATGCTGGGTCCTTGATATCTAGGCGTAGAAGCACCTAAAATATAAAATATATATCACTTGCAAAGTTCACAGAATTTACCTATAACAATCCTTACTGTGTAACATTTATTTTTTTTAAACAAAATAAAGTTGGCGAGAAGTTCAATATGAAACTATCTATCCAGAAGTTTACTAACTTCATAGCCTGTTTCTTTACACTCTTTACAATATGTTCATTTGAAAAGTTTGCACCAGCAAGAGTAAGACAATCAATGGAAACTGAGGTGCGGTTTTTCGAAACTTTGAAGGTGGCAAAAAACAGTTGTGTTGTTACTCCCTTATCTACAACCTATTTAACTTGAAAACCTTAGATACATATCACCCATTTAACAACATTGAAAAATGTAGTTATTTGACACAAAAATTATTCGTTATTGAGCATTTCATTAAAACGACCATGCCTTGCGTAAAACACCCAAGTCAATTAATTAAATAAGTTCACATGTATTAACTATCATAAAATTATATCAATTTTAGTAGTATTGGTAGCCAACAGCAATCAAGGAAAAAATTGTAGCATACATATGTATTAACATTTTCTAAAGAGCGGATACCTTACAAATAAAACATATAATCCATTCAGGAATCTCCCGTGACGTAAAAGTCACTATCGGTTGGTTTATATGAAAATCCCTAGTAGGGTGTTAGTAATTTTTGCATTTTATGTTGGCGCCATTTTTAATTTAAATTTCAAGTTTTTGTTTTTTACTTTCACTGTGACATTTAAATTATTGAAGTACATTTTGATTTGTCTTGGTTGAATATATAATACAAGATAACTTACTAAAGTTATTAATAAATTATAATTTTACTTTGTTTCACTAAAACTACGATTCATATTTAAGGTTAGCAAAATAGCAAATAATTTGTCATAACCTTACCTACAAGTTTGACGCTACTGACCGTTAAGTACAATCAGCTGAAATAGTAGGTACTAAGTACATATCAAGTACACTCAAAATTTTTCATTTGACCCTGTAAATGTCACGGAAGTTCCCTAAATGGATTATAGAATCTAAAATGTCGGACGGAGAAGTGTAAAATTAAATTTATTTACTAGTAACATGATATTGTTTATTTTCGTCATACATAACAAAATATGAAAAGTTACTCATAACTCCTAAGGGATTTTTCAAATTATTTCTTCCTCATTCTCATTGTAACCAAGTAAATACAAGCAACGTCTTAGCAACAATACATTTAGGCAATCCTTGATGTTACTTACATATTCTTATTTTAAATGTACTTATGTCATTTTGAAATGTCATTCTTACTAATGTGCTAGTAAATAAAATATTGTATGCACCATGGTGTAAAGAATACAAGGTGTAACGTTCCGCAGAATGTGGGCGGACCTCAAATTCAACCAATAGGACATGGTCCGACAAATGGCACGATTTTCAGTACTGAAGTGTATTGTTGAAGACGCTGTCGATGTCAAATTCGATGTTAGGTTTTGCGTCAGTTGGTGTCAGATTGACGCCAAATGTAACCTGCTAACCCCGAATTTGACATCGACTGACAGTGCCAGCAACATATACGATCGCAACCATGGTTACACCATGATCGCGGCCGTGATGGATTTCCTGAGCAGGACCATCGGGGATTGGTTGACATCTCCCCTCTATTTCCTGAACGACTGCCCATCCCGGGAGCGTTTCACCTTGTATTCTTTACACCATGGTATGCACCACGAGATATATTCATGTTCTTTACCTTCGGTTGACTTACAGACCTCAGGGAAAAAAACATATTCATATCTCCCTTAATATTATAAACATCTATTGCAGCAAACCCTTAGCACATTACTCCCCTAAAGTGTTTGTGGGGTGTCTTAAGAATAAGAGTCAAGCTAGAATAATTAAGAATAAAGAATACGGTTAATACTTTTCTAGGATTTCCTCTTAAATATGCTTCAAGTATACACTTGACCATTCTCCAATCTCTTTCTAAGACCTTCTACCCCGGAAATGTCTTTTAAGCCCATAAAATAGACAAAAGTCGCACATTGCTAAATCAGGTGAATACGGCTGGTGTTCTATTTCTTTTATTTTTTTTTCAGCCAATAACTAGAGTGTTAAAGTAGCCGTATGGGACAATGCATTTTCATAATGTAACATAATCAGCTTCTCTGGAACTCAATTGAACACTTCAAGCAAACATTTTTCGGTGTACTATTTAGGTATAACTGTTTTTTGTCCATCTAGCTTAATTGCATTGACCAGGCCCGTATTTCTAAAGAACACAGCATACATAACTTTCTTCATACGCCGCTGACTCTTTATCATTGTTTGAGTACCTTCATCTTCAAGAATCCATACACGACTTCCTTGCCGGGTAAGTACGTCGAAAATTAGAATATAAGTTTCGTCACCTATCGGAATAGCGGAAAAACAATTGTTATATTCTATTACTTAATAGCTATTTAAGTAACAAGGAATGTAAGGACCTATTACCATTTGAGGAAGGCAAGTACAAGCCAAGGCGCAGCCGCTGCTTGTTGCCTGCCTGCGTTACGATAACGACCGGGTGAATTATATTATCTTTTTTGGTGGCTACTTGACTGTATGGAAACTGCCACTTTCGTATGTGGGCGTGGTAAATACATATTTATACATTAAGGGAGATATGAATATGTGTTTTTCCTGAGGTTAACATGGTCTGTGAGTCAACCGAAGGTAAAACAACATGAATATATCCAGCGGTGCATACAATATTTTATTTAACAGCATATTAGTAAAATTAGTATCACATTTTCAAATATCATAAGTGTCGTATGTCATATTTAAAATATGAATCTGTAAGTAACATCACGCAACATCACCTGAATGTATGGTTGCTAAGACGTTGTTTGCAGTTGCATGGTTAACCATGAGATTGAGGGAGAAATAATTTGAAAAATCCCTTAGGAGTTATGAGTAGTTTTTCGTATTTTGTATCTATGATGAAAATGAACAATACGAAGTTGCTGGTAAATACAGGAAATAAAGAAACTCCAGGTTGATATCACGGGCATCACCGAGGTGAGGTGAAAAGAAACAAGGTAATCTCAAATAAGCGACCCACCATTACGTTGGCAATGTAGAACAAAATCGCCTTGAAGAAGTACGATTCATACAAGTGACAAGGAGGTAGAGCAACAACTGTGGGCAATGATGAAGAACACCGAGCTACACAGAGTGACTATTATAATGGGAGACTTCAATGCTCAGATTGGTCTGGGAGAAGAAAAATGCATCTTGGACCATTTGGACTAAATCAAGATAATCAGAGAGAGGCAAGCTAGTTCAGTTCTGCGGAGATGAAAACTCGTTGTGACTAACGCCTTGCCTTCCAGGCACCCTTACACCAGGAGACAACATTGTAAGAAACCAAATTGACTTCGTATTGATTAACCATCGTTTGACAATGTGATTTCAAATAAGACGTGCCTCTTAAGACCACAACCCATAGCATCAACTAAGTTTCGGAGGCGTGAGGCAACTTCACGATAGACAAGTAGGAGAAGCAGCGGCCAAAGGGATTTTCGCTGAACTTCAGTCAATCGGCTTTGCCTCGTGAGCTAAAGTTTTCCCTTATGAATAAAATGCCTTTTTATTCGCTTGTTCTATATGTAACTATTTGGTAATAGTAAAGTTCAGAGCGCTTCATTCCACATGTAAGAATATAGCCTGAGACGCGGCGGGTCAGGATCGCCGAAATATCTCTTTTCGAAACCTAGTCGTCTGGCACACCGCTAAATACAAAATCGGAAGTGTGCTCCCCTAGACTTTCTCGCAAATACCTTGAAGCAAACTGGTACTTTACTTGAATAGGTACCGCTACCTGTTTAGGTAAAGTGCCACTTCCGGTTAACCGATTTCGCTCAAAATTTGATAGAAATCTACAAATTTTGAATAATGACTATGTACATAATTTCAAGGGTCTAGCTTATTTCGTTTTTAAGTTATCGTGTTCACACACACACACACACACACACACACACACACACACACACACACACACACACACAGACAAATGGTTTTTTCGGACTCTAGGAGGTCTAAAACGTCAAGATTCGTCAAAATCTCGAAGTCGATTTTTTTGACGATTACAATACTTTCTCTATACTACCGTATGTGACAAAAAATAAAAACTATTGTGTAGTCTACTCCAGTAGATAGAAAAGCCTTATACAATATACCTGTATACAAAGCAGTGATACTGTCGAGATGAGAACTTTCGATTTTGTCGTACATCACAAAGAGCCGAGACGAGATTATCAATGTCTTTTCCCTCAAGCATTGCATACAATACAAAATGTATCTTGTAGAAATTTTATTCTGATTCAGTTTTCCTTTATTCTTGTCACAATCACTGATTTCACACACTTGGATCAAGCCGAAGCCGGACATCTCGGCGCCGCCATCTCGGCGCCGCCACTTCGACGCCGCCATCTCGGCGTGGGGCCAGCTCGGCGCCGGAACAACTCGGCGCGGAGCCAACTCGGCGCGGAGCCATCTCGGCGCCAGCCAACTCGGCGCAAGGCCATCTCGGCGCTGAATTCAAATTCGCAAACTACAGTGTGCACTACGTAGGAAAATTATTACAAACAAATAATAAATAAAGTGATCGCCAAAAAGCTGACATCAAATAAAAAAAAATATTTAGAATTTCTTGGAAAATCAAACACTGACGACCAGAGATGGTTGCAAAGTGATTACAAATAGACCAAAACAGAAGTTGTCACGTGATTTCCGTTATCAGTAAAATTTTAAATTTTTTAAAAATAATTACGAAACATGCATTTACTAATCAAGATAGAGACAAATTTTACGAAAAAAAGTTTTCTGGCCTTGAGATTATTGAGTCGTCTAAAACTAACACATAATAAAAAATCTCATTGAAATCCTGCCTAATTTCCCAAAAAATAGCACTTTTTGGATTTCCACCATTTCGAAAAACGCCATTTTGTAACTAAGTAAAGTGCCTTTTATATGACAAATATTTATTTAATGTTTATTTCCCAATTCAAAAAATTGCATCTTTAACAAAGGTTTCTTTATTATGAAATAAAACACTTAGTTAAAAATATTTGTTTTCTCATAGCAGTCTTTGTTAAAAATAAAATTCTTTGATATGGAACCTAAACAAAAGAAAATGTGAGAGATCAAAGTTGGCCGAGGATTTTGAAATTTAGTATAGGAGCCTAGATGTTGATTCTAAAAAACTTCTCTTAATAACTTTTTGTCGTATTTGCTACATAAAAGGCACGCTATGCTACAGTAAAATAGGTTTTTTGAAAATTTCCAAGGCATACTTGATTTTTCAAAACTGAAATGCTGTTAGAAATTCGCTTTTAACCAAGCAGGGCTGAACCCCAAAAAATGAAAATTTAAATCGAGAATTTTTTATCTTTTAGAAGAGTCGTTTCGCCTATCCGGGGACACACTGTATATACAGGGAGGTTTTTAGGTTGATTCTTTCCTTTTACCAGGATATAAATCTAAAAAAAGTAAGCTTTTTTTTCATTTACCACTTTTGCGAAATATCAAAACTAACGGAGGTACAAGGTGTTAAAGTTTCAAATTAAGAACTCAAATGACAACGAAAATTGAACTAAACTAAATCGTACTTAAACGATATGTTCAAAATTATCAGCATTCGCTTCTACACACACGTTCCGCGTATAAGAGCGATGCGGCAGTGGCATTTTGACGACACTACCAATAAATAATAAGCATATTCACTCATTCATTATTTTCATAAACATGAGCCATTATTGTAGCAATAACATTAAGGACCGGTTGCAGAAAGCAATGTTAAGTCTCGTGTTAGCTAACATCGCGTCAAAGTGAACAAAATCGCATAAAATTTTGTTTACTAATGTATTAGTTACCATAAAGATTTGAGATTTGATGCGATTTTGTTCACTTTGACGCGATGTTAGCTAACACGAGACTTAACATTGCTTTCTGCAACCGGCCCTAAGAAAATTACAATAGAAAACTAGTTGACAGGTCATTGCTTGACAACAGAGATAAACAAAAATAAAATTCTCCAGCCGCCTTTGCGTCAAAGTTTAGTTTTGAATTTGAAACTTTAACTTCCTGTACCTCCGTTAGTTTTGATATTTCGGAAAAGTGGTAAATAAAAAAAATGCTTATTTTTTTGCTTTATTTCCTGGTAAACGGAAAGATTCAACTTAAAAATCACCCTGTATATAAACATATATATATAAAACTGGTAATATTTACATTTTACTTTATACAGGATGACAGGTTGTCCGAAAACCTATTTAGCTCGTATTAGATATATTGCGTGATTTTTGCTTAGTTGAAAAATGGTGTTTTTCGAAGTTGTGTAAATCAAAAAGTACAATTTTTCGGAAATTAAGCAAGATTTCCACACGATTTTTTATTGTGTATTAGTTTTAGCTAACTCAACAATGTCAAGGCCAGAAAACAACTTTTTTTAGTAAATTTTGTCTCTATCTTGGCTAGTAAATGCATTATTCGTAATTATTTTAAAAAAAAATTGAATTTTACTGATAACGGAAGTCACGTGCCAACTTCTGTTTTGGCCCGTTTGTAATCACTTTGCAACTACCTCTGGTCGTCAGAGTTTGATTTTCCAAGAAATTTGTTTATAATAATTTTCTTACGTAGTGCACACTGTAGTTTACGAATTTGATTTCGGCGTCGAGATGGCCTTGCGCCGAGTTGGCTGGCACCGAGATGACACCGCACCGAGTTGTCCCGGCGCCGAGCTGGTCCCGCGCCGAGATGGCGGCGCCGAAGTGGCGGGGCCGAGATGGCGGCGCCGAGATGTCCTAGAACCGGATCATGAACAGCAAAGTTCGGATTATTGTTTCACTTTATTTACTAATGCTATCGAGATACTATTAAAGATTGATGGAAAAAACTTAAGAAATTACTCACTCAGCATAATATTTTGTGCAGGTTTTGGTTTCAGACGGATATTTTGTAATCGTTGACCAAGATTATAATATTGAGCGACAGGAAAAATTCGCAAGGTAGTATAAAACTTTTTTGCTGTATTCTTAATAAAGTCAGCTATCGAAGGTAAGTGGAGTTCACGACGCATTTGTTCGTTTCTTATGTACCACGGAGCATTGACAGCCACTCTCACAAATATGTTTCATGGGTGTATTTTCAAGCATTAGGAAAACAGCCAGTCACCAGACAAGCATTGAACAACGAAGGTAAATAAGAAATACGTTTTGGTGTCAAATGAATTACGATTTTATTTATAATGAGATCTGGAACTGATCCAGCTAGATTTTAAAATCAGGGAAATGCAATAAAACTAAGTGTAACATAGATGTATGGTTATTTCGTAGCTATTGCCAAAAGAGTAAAAAGACAAACTTAAACTTTTATGCACTTACTTGCTTCTTAATTGTACAAACTTAGCGATAGCCGAGCTGCTTGATATCGAAATTCTTTGCCGGTGCCCTTGGCGCATAAGTAATTTCAATTTATTATAGTCCCTCACATGCAAATCGACATTTGCACCTGGGTTAAATCAGTTTAACAAGTTCCTAGTCTTATTTCCTTGGTTCTATTATCTACATAACAGCAGGACAGCTTAGTGTTGCCGGTGCACTCGACGTAAAGGTATTCAGAAAATGAGCGCTTATCGTAGTCCCATCTGCTTAAGTTGTTAAATAGCGTTGAAGAACTTGTAAATGCACAATACTCAGATGCAAGCGTTGACAGATTTATACGTACATATATCTGTGATAAAACTTCTTATAAATGATGCACTCAAATTTATATTCATTCCCACATTCGTACTTCATATGGGCGTTTATAGATCATTCTTATTTTTTATTCTTATTAATCCTTCCTTTTTTACCGCATAAGCAGTGTCGTACCAGTTTGTAATGTCCACTAAATTTATGGAAAAAACCTCTTTCTTCGTGATCTAAAAAAAACGATGTTATGCTTTACAACTGGCAATTAATGAGTATAGTGAATTACAACAAATATTTGATAGAGCATGTACTAGTAATATAAAAGTAAATACGCAGGGAGGACTCTATTGATTAGTTCGTCTTCGGAACCTCAGAAAATTGAGTTATGCCATGCAAAGTTTTTTTTTAATGTGTTTTGGAGTTATCACGAAAGCTAATTCTCCGATATAAAATGTGCAGTGGAGATAACACTTACAAACAAACAAACAAACAAAAGTTTAAAACAGTTGGTTTACATATATTTGATTCACAACATACCATTAGAGAGCATCGGCCAAACTGGTGGCCCATTGTGTATTTGAAATTCTCAATATTATTATCTTAAATCGTCGGTTTGTATTTCCTCACAATTCACAATAACCCGAGCTTCTATAAATAGGCTCGGTAAATTAACAAAGTGTAAGAGATTCTACTTATAGATTGGTACATATTTGTTGCCTCAAAATTGAGGTTTAAGAAAGATATTAAAAATTATTGTACATTTTAAATGACAACCTCAACAACCTTAAACTAATATTTTTCTGTATAATAGGGTATAGAAGCTTAGCTTAACATTAATTTCACAAATCACAACGGCTACAATAATTCTCAGAACAACAACTAATGGTGATTACCAAGAAAATCGTCTGTAGGCCAATTAGCTCGCTTATACGATATCAAAGCCAGCGTACTTAAATCAAAATAAGTAGACACTCATGTCAAATGTTGAAACCAGCATAATAACAAGTCATTTGCAAGGTTGGTGGAACTGAGTAAGTTTTTCAATTCTACCAACCTTGTTAATCTAAAATACTCAAAAAAAATATACAATTATTTGATCCTGACAATGAAATAACCTTTTCTATAAAAAAAGGCATCAAGATAGCTGAGAATGGTTTGCAATTGTGACAATAAGCTGTCCCGTATCATTTGTTGCTCAAAACCAACAAAACTGTCCTTACCTTCTATGCTTTGAGTATTCTGCCTAAGATCCGTGTTTATTGTTTCCATTGAATTTTTTAAATAAGCGTGTTGCACAAAAAGTGTTAAAAACGTTTGTGCTGTTAGGAGCTGTACGAGCGTGAAATTGCCTACTGAAAATATTAATTTGTCGAAATTTCAAATGCATTACAAAAAATAAATAGTAAATGCTTCACTTGGCTTTATTCTGTTGCACCCTTAAACGATGGGTAGACATTGCCCTGGCTAGCTCACACCCTCGGCACAATATGACGTGAATAAGGACCAGGCGGAGGTTATTAAGTTTAGGAAATGCATATTTTATATTGAAAAGACAAGAGGGCGCCAGCCGTTATTTACAAAAAAGCAAGTCTAGCTAACAATTCACTTCACCGCCTACTTTGGATGTCTTCTCCTAAACTGAAAAACGAGCAGATTAATGAAGAGTTATATGAACAGATAAACAAAAATACCAATAGCAGTAAAAAGTAGATTTAATTATCACTAAGAGCTATCAGAAATATTAAGCATTATTAACATGTACAGAAAAATCAATAATGTGAAGAAATAACAAACAACACATTTAGTTCCACGTAAAACCTGGCGCAGTACAGCGACAAAGCTAGTAATAAATTGTATTTGGTGCCAACCGCAAAAATATTGTGTCAACCATAACAAAAAAGTTTGCAAAACAAAATATCGTAAATCTAAAATGCCATTTAAAGATGCTATCTGCTGTGCTGACAAAAACGGCCCGATAGCAGGCCATAATAAATCTTTTAAAATACTTAACATGAATCGAGTAACATTGCAATCGAGTTCCAGCAAAAAAAAAACTAAACTACACAGTAACCTGCACACGCTCTGTGCGCGATTTCAGTAGAACCCTCTTTGAAGTCACCAGAGCTAAAGATAAGCTAAAAGGTTACTCTATCCGCGGCGTGATTGGTAACCAAAGGCCTGTGTTTCTAAAAATCAGCGCTTAATTTAACGCAAGGTGAACCGCCTGTTCAGTCAATAAAACAAGTCCACTAAAAGTTGACAAAAAACAGTGTGCACTTACTGCGCAGCTATCTGGGGCGCTTCAACGCAAGTTTCCTCCAGGTGGTAGCGCTCCCAGGCGAGTGTTATGTCACCGCTCGTTAGACTCCGGCGTAGTACCTCCAGTGGAGAAAAATTCAGCATGCGAACATGAATCTCGGGCTCATCTTCAACTGACAGCGTCGTCCAAAAATGTGCAAGGTGCAGCAATAAATGTCTAATCCCGAATTTAATTAATACAGAACCCTAACTAACGACATGTGCTTACCCAAAAATCGAAAACGGGCCAAAGTTTATCTGTGCAGCTGAAATTTATGCACATGAGATTAATGGCGAAAATATCTTGCCATCGCCAAATAACCGACATTACTCGTGGTTTGGATTCACGTGGAACAGATCTCAATTGGCCACACAGTAAAAAATCCCAAAAACGACCTCTCTACTCGAGTGCCAGACGGAAAAGAAAATTTGTTCCACAAAAGTTCGGCGACCATCGTTCTTATCACAAGGTAGGCGAACCCAAATTTGAAAATTTTCCTGGTGCAGCGAGTTTCAAAATGAAGATGGGAGCTGTATACTAAGAAGTTAGAGATGCGAACGCCATAAAGTTGCTTAGTAAACAGATCTTAAGTTTTTTATTTAAATAGCTTGAAATGTTCTACCAGGTACTTCAGTCCTGTCTAACTAACACATTCTTCATGGTCATGCACGAAGAAAAAGTTTTTCCAATTCAATCTGGTGTGACACAGGGGAATGATCGTGGCGCAAAATACAGCAGACATATCGGAAACACCCTCCCCCTTCACTGCTGCGTTTGCAACCCCATAGACATTAAGAATATTCCTTACGTTATGTAATTACCTTTATACAAGAATACGAACACCATTCAATAGGTAAGCTAGTTAAGCAGTTTTATACATGTATAAATAATATAATTCTCAGTTATTGTACTAAAATATTTACAGCAACTTCTGATTGAAAAGTAGGTAGGTCAAATAATGTTAGAGTATTACATGTTGTTCAAACCATACAAAAAACATATATTAATTTTAACGAAAAAGTAGTTTATTTCTAAATTTTTATATCGATTAGAAAAACATTGTGCCCGTAATACACTTCACAAAATCATAAAACAGCACATCACAAATTAACTACTTAAACTAGGGCCTTTCTTGACAAATCCGTGACGGACTTTTAAATGTTGCTTTAGAACGTATTTCCTTTTACACTGGTATTGACATATAGAACAGCGATAAACTTTCTCTTTGCCGCAGTCTTGATACATATGAGCTTTGAGAGTGTTGATGTTCTTGTAAACGTGATTGCATTGTGGACAAGTAACATTGGTTTCGGATTCTGTCAGATTCAGTAGATCTGCAAAAAATATTTGATTAAAAGAGAGTATCGATGACAATACAAAATATGGAAAATATTGGTAACAGTTCAAATTAAGTGAATAGGTTCTGGTCAATTTTCCATTAATTTCCGTTTTAAATTAAGAGAAGTATAAACACAGTTTGAAATCCGACATAATTAAAACTGAACATTTTCTATTTCATTGATAAGTCAAACAACATTTTTTTAGAGCAAGATATGTTCTTTTAAAAGTCACCCACAACTCGAATGTATACAAAATATGAAACTACTGGAACAATTTCAGATAAAACTATTTATATATAACGCCGAAGGCTACGAGATTTCCAAGCCTATACAAACAACATAGAATATAAACATTTTCGCCACTGTCAAACATATCTACGGGCCACATAGCAAACAAGAATTGTACTTTCCCAATTATAACTCTAAATGTAGAATTTGGGTTATAAATCAATATTCGTTACGTAAGTATTGACAGTAGCTGTCTATTAAAAATAAATTTTAAAAATTAATAGGAAACGCAAATACAGTAAATATAATGTTTATAACGCACAAGGAAACTCCACAGATACTATATACAGAAAGAAATGTCCAAAAAAGGACGAATAACTGGAAATATATAGATAATTGTTTAATATACAGCTCATCCTAAAAAGTTCTCTACTAATGGAGAGGTTTTTCAATAAAATTTATTCTTTACAAAAAGTCCTACACCAATTTGACTTCAATAAATAGTATCACATTTAAAAAAGATCTGCTAGTATACAGGGAAAATCAAAATTACTGAAAAGAAAAGTTTTAACTCATTGTACATGTGCCATCTAGCCACATGGTCTCTCATTAAAAATTAGAAAACAGAAGAAAAATCTTATGTAGGTAAAATCTGTCCAGTGACTTGCCAAAACGTCAGTTTAAATTTATTAATTTACATAATGTAAGTAAAAATGCCGATGTAATTGAGTCTGGAGGATAAAATTAAAATTATTTTAATTGTACACTAGCAGAGCTTTTTATAATGTGATACCTGCTTATTGAAGTCAAATTGATGCAGGATTTTTCGTAAAGAATAATTTTTTTATTACACTTGCCTCATACCTGTTTAAAAAAACTAAAAACTAAAACTGAAATCTCAACATTAAAACACTGGAGTGCTTTAAAGTTGCTATAGAAACAATGACGTCATCATTTTCAAAGAAAGTTGTATTTGTAATTTACACATTTTAGTAAGATATAACAAACAGTATAATTTTTATTTTAAATAAATGTTAAATCTACAATTGTTATAGGCGAAGAGCCCATAACACCCGAATTACTAGTCATAGCGGCAAGCTCGGTAGGTAGTAAACATTTTTATATTGCCCAAGTAGGTGTCCCAAACGCAAGTATGGCAGCCGAACTGCGGTTACAAATATTAAGGGCGGCTTTGGAAAATTGTTAATAAAATTAAATATATTTTATTTGTTCCTCACTTGTAAACATCAATTTATCAAGTCACTGTATTCACCTTGAAAATGTTTCTTAACTGGCTAGCCAGTAAATTCTTTACTGGCTAGCCAGTTATATTTTACAAGCGTGCTCATAGATAAATGATAGCGTGCAAAGCCAGAGTTGTCTTCCTTAGTATGTATCATATTGATTAATTTAGTTGCTTGTCAGTTTTACATTTTGCATAAATGATAAATTTCTAGTTATTTACAAGTGAGGAACAAATAAAACATTCAACAATACACGCCAGGTAACCATTTTTACTGGCTCAAGGATATGACAGGCTCGCCTAACGGCTCGCCAGTCATCCCAATCATATCGCCAGTAAAACCTGTTTTACCTGGCTTGTAATGTTAAATACTATTGTTAAAGCGGCAAGGCTAATTTTGGTTTTAATCGATAGACCAGGTCCCTAAACCCAGACGAAAATTTTGTGCCATACTGATAGGAAGGGCATAAAGGGCCGCCATACTAGGTCAAACTGGTCATTTTTTTATTGTAAAAAAAATAATAGCGGCAAGTTTCAATTCTTGTTTACTACTTCATTTAAACAACAATTATCCAAAAATATAATTGCCATACCACTTGGATGGTTATGTGGGTAGCCTTACTGGTACAAACATGTACGATTTTATTAGCCATGCTGCTATCAGATATTTTCGCCAAAAAATTATACATGTTTGTACCAGTATCGCTACCCACATAACCATCTAAGCGGTATGGCAATTATATTTTTGGATAATTGATGTTTAAATGAAGTAGTAAACAAAAATTGAAGCTTGCCGCTATTATTTTTTTTTACAATAATAAAATTACCAGTTTCACCTAGTATGGCGGCCCTTATACCCTTCCTATCAGTATGGCACAAAATTTTCGTCTGGGTTTAGGGACCTTGTCTATCGATTAAAACCAAAATTAGCCTTGCCGCTTTAAAAAATATATTTAATTTTATTAACAATTTTCCAAAGCCGCCGTTAATATTTGTAACCGCAGTTCGGCTGCCATTCTTGCGTTTTGGACACCTACTTGGGCAATATAAAAATGTTTACTACCTACCGAGCTTGCCGCTATGACTAGTAATTCGGGTGTTATGGGCTCTTGGTCTATTATTATCTGATATGTGGATTCCAGCAGTTTCCGGATTGTTATTATTTGGTTTGGTTATCGCAGTATCGCCAGTATTAACTGACAACGATGACGTAGTAGTCGTCCCATTAACAACTCCAGCAATGCACTTCGAAACTTTCAATTTGTTCACGGCAGATTCTTCAATGTAACTAGCAGCAACCGTCGAAGATCTCCAACCTACTTGACGCTTAACCTCATCTACACTCATCCCTCCATTTGCCACAATCGTTGCAGATGTCCGCCTGAAAGCATGGCCGGTGTATCTCGCAGAGTCCGGAAGTTTCAAAAAATGTGCTACAAGAGAAGGGCATCTACCGAAGGTGTTAATCCCAACAGCTTGTTGATGCACTTTCCATTAGCGTACTTCAAAAAAACCGTATCTGTATGTACATTTTTGGGACGTAGAGACAAGTATTTGTTAAACAACTTACCATACTCTATATCAGAATCGTCAATGATAGCAAATTTTCGACCTTTCTCAGTTTTCGATGGGCGAATGTTAATGATTAAAGCAGAACCTTCTTTTTAATATCAGACATGCCTAAATCACACATTTCGTATCTTCTGCATGAACCAAACACACCACAAATTGCGACAACCTGAAAAATGAAGTAACTGTCACTAATCTCTGTCAAAACTATCGCATATCAGTACCTTTGAAAACAAGAAAATGTCATCCGTAAAAACGAAAGACTTTTTAGCTTCATAGCCTTTATTTACTGCCTTCATAAACGCATGCAGCTTGTAAAAGGATGACAGATCGACTCCCTTTCCGAGTCTCAACATTGATTGTAATTTTGAATGTATACACCATAAAGTAGACGATTTATACACACTAGACTGTCATAAAACATAAAATAATGAAAACATTGTAATCAATGTTACCATTTCCATCATGTAAGCAAGCATCAATGATTCATTTACACTTTTCGAATTTTTATTTTCCATCCACATAAGCAGTTTTTCATATTCTTTACAATAGGCATCCCTTGATTTCTCCGGAATCAATCTTAATTCCGCTTCTTCGGCAGTTTTTGAATTTCCCGTGGAATGCTTTCTTCAAACTGATCAATTTTTACAGAACAATTTTCGAAAACACCGTATCTACAGAGTAACGTAAACAGCAAATGCTAACCAATCTCCATATCAACGACATGACGTCATTGCACAGGCTACCTTGCGAAATGATACAAATTCAAAATTAAAATGCTTATTTGACATATAGATTTCAGTTATATTTCTCGAATTATGATGCAATGGTAATAAAAAATAGCGTATGACACGCGTGTAGAAGTGCCTTTAAAGCACTAGCGCCGTTAAAAGCACTCCGCTAGCGCGTCGTGCTTTTAAACTTGTCGCACGTGCTTTAAAGGCTTGCCTCTACATTTATAAATAACTTTTTAGGACACGCTGTATGTGCACACAAAGTATTGTGTAAATCTGTATATGCAACAAAATCAAGATAATTTCCTCAAATTATATCTGTCGCAGCACTAAATATACAGATACCGTTTATTACACGGACAACATAATGCAGGGTTCGTTAGCTAAGTGGTTAAGCATTCTTACTAACGATTGCGAGTTCGATCATCGATCCTGGTAAAAATTTTAAAAATAAAAATTTGTAAAGGGCTTTACTCAAAACTTCCCTCGCAGTGTGGACGGTTAAGCGCAATGTTTTAATATTGTTGACATAATATTCAATCTTGAGTTACTCAGAATTAGGGACAGATGGGACAACCGATAAACCAGGAAATTTCCAGATGGGGACGGCCAGCGGTCCGCTTTCTGCAAGTAAAGGCAATTGCCAAGGCGGCATTGTTCTGCGCTAGTTTATAGTCTATGAGGATAGTTTCATAAAGACAACAAGTGGACGTGGTGAGGCTAACTAATTTTAAAAATCGAAGAAAACTGTGGGTAAAAATATCTTCACGTTTCTAATAATACCAAATACAATTTTTAAATAAAAAAATATTATCCTTAGTGAGATTCGAACTAGTGTCTGCGAACGAGCCCGAACATTGGATTCCTTTGTTCACCAGTGAACCACGGCTGCGCTGGCAATTCTTGCAATCCAGGTCTATATAACGTAAGACATTTATTCGTTGTTTCTTTGTGTCTCGTAGGACAGTTATTCTGTATTTGTTGATTCCCATTTTTGGCAAGGGTAAAGCCAGCACTATGTACAAATTAGTACTTTTATGTATTCCTCAGTTCAAGCAAAAATAAACAAAATTTTATTTTTTTAAGGTGCTCACCTTGTATATATTTGTATGAAATTGTACCGGTTTCATGCGAGGTAGATATATAATATGTATGCAAAATATCGTCTTCCCCCGACAAATAGTTTTTGAGATATACTGCCAACGGACAGACATACAGACAGACGGAATTGAGAAAACCTGTTTTCGTCATCTAGGGACCTTGAAAAGTGAAGATCTGGAGAAATCTCGGAAGGTGATTTTTTAGCGATAACAATACTTCCTTCGTCTTTTAAACGAAGGAAGTAAAAATGCGGTTGAAAACTTTACAGAATGCCATCTTTCGGGAGAGATGTAAATTCATGGGTCTCATGTTAATAATATGTGTAGCATGTAAAATATCCCTTCCTAGGGTTGGAACTCCTTAGCAGGACTTTGAACATATGGCCACAGCAACCTGTATCTAAGGTACATGGTACTCCGCATGCCTAGTCCTTGTCCATCATAAACAACAATAATAACATAATTAAATTGTTATATCAAAGTGACATAACTTATCAATTTTCAATGTAACTACCAGCAGTTGTACACAGTCTTGCCAAAATTATCGTGCACATCGAAATTTAGTAGCTGAACAATTTAATTAGAAATATTCATAAAGAACAAATCTGAACTTGGTTTAATCTGTAGTTTGCGTTCCCGAAAATCGCGTCTAAACACTAAGTAGTTCAAACTAGGAAAGTTTGTATACAACCGATATTTGTAATATTATTATAAAGGTACTCAAAATCTTACGCAACTACAAATACAAGTCACATCTGCAAAATCGTGTAAAAAGTTATGTGCAGACCAGAACTGTGCGGTTGTTAGGGTATTTTAAATGTTACGGCATAGGGGGAACTTTGGCACGCACATCATGATCTCTCCCCCTAGGTGGGGATTTTCAAATCCAGACTAGCAAATGAGACCCCTAGCGTAGAGTCCCGTTTAGTTTTTAGTATCTTCAGAGAACGGGTTACGGGTTGCTCGATAGCCCGTCCGACTCTCGCCGTAGGCGGATTATTTTGTGGTCTTCGACGTTTTTGAAAGATTAGACAATTGAGAAAACGGTTCAGACAGGGAAGCAAACAGATAGCGATATGATAATTTTACATGAAGTTTGTAGTGTTCGTCAAAATCAGTAGGTAAATTACCTGACCTAATGCATCCTTTAGCTGCAGATGTTTTTGTAAAAATATCGCAACCGTCAGTTACATCCCGTCAAGGAAAATTAATAGGTAAGTACTCGCTGTTTCATATTCCACAGCTGCCGATGCCCACCTCGTTTGTTTGTCCGAATTTACACTCCGTGATGTTTTGTTTTATTATTGTACGTATGAGTAGCAACTACAGCGCTGTAGACAGTGGTCGGAATGTAAACTTTGACGAACCGGAACGCTGTCGGGGGGGGGGGGGGGATACGGAGAGTTTGCTCCCCACATTTCGTTCTCCACATTTCGTCCCCGGGATATTTCGTCTCCCCACATCTCGTACCCGGAAACCTCGTTCCCGTGCGAGCTCAATTTGTCTCCTAGATTAGAGGGTGTTGAAAAACGAGTGCAGCAATCGGATGCAGTTAGAAAAATGAAATATATTTTAAATTATTTATTTATTATAATAAACTTATAAGAACTATATACAGTATGTCCCCGGATTGAGTTTGCAAGTTGGAATTAAATTTTATTTTTAGTGTTATATAAAAATGTTATAAGAATTAAAATTTCTGCTTGGTTTGTAGAGAATTTTAAGAAAATTTTCAGTTTTTCAAAAACAAGTCGGCCTTGATAGTTAAGCAAAAACTATTTATTCGCAACCATATATGTAATGTTAACATTCCTGACTTCATTTGAGTGGGGGAAGTCGTACATTTCAGCCCGCTACTTCCCGCACTCACTTTCCGCTCAAGTGCGGGAAGTACATTCCCGACTGCTGAGTAAGTAGGGACACTGGGAATCTCGTTGATCCATTCATGCGCGTCACAACCTGTCGTATCATAATATAATAATTTTTCCAATTATTGTTTAGAATAAAGTGGTTGCGAATAAAATAGTATACAAACCTCGACAGGAAGTTTCCTTAGTCTCGAGATAATAGCTGATTTCGACGCTTCGCGTTTCAATCAGCTAACTAATCTCTCGACAGTAATAAAACACTTCCCATCTCGGGCTGTAATATACTATTTCTATTCGGGTAACCTACCCCTTTTGTTTATGATACCGCAAAATATTACTGAGAAAAGTGGTTCAGAATGAGAACTTATAGCCCTACACAAATTATCAGGAACATACTTAGATTAACCCGTAATTTTTAATAAATAAAATTTATTTTGTTCTTGTACGTTTATTATAATAAATAAATGAATTAAAATATCTTTCATTTTCTAACTGTATTTCGATCGCTGCATTCGTTTTTCAACACCCTGTGAACTAGGAGACAAATTGAGCTAGCTCGGGAACGAAGTTTTGCGGGTGCGAGATGTGGGGAGACGAAATATCCCGGGAAGGAAATGTGGGGTACGAAATGTGGGGAACGAAATGTGGGGAACGAAATGTGGGGAACGAACTTTCGCCAAACCGTCGGGGGGAACCGGGGGGCATGTCCCCCGTGTGCGCCGCAGGCGAAAATTTTTGCAGAAAATAATAATAATGTTGATAATAATAAGTGTTTTTTCCGTCAATAGTCGACACAAACCAGTTTAATTTAATATTTTATTTCAAGTAAAACGACCTAATTAAAAAAAAACTAGAAGGGTATAAATACAACAAAATAAAGTTTATTCATTTCCATCTAGAATAACTCAATAATAGGCAATAAAAAAAAATCAACAAAATTCAAAACTCTAAATATTGTAAGGTAACATAACAGATAATACATTTCGCTCAATTCATCGACAGCATCAGACTATTGCGCTAAGGTTGCTGACAAATTGTACCGATGCAATCATTTTTTGAACGCCGCTATATTTGTTTCTTTCTTTTCCATCTCTTTTTGGAAAATTTTACACGAAACGGAACGGATTTTGGTGAAATTTCACGAGACGGAACGATTCTTGATAATATTTCACGAACCGGAACGCCGTTCCGGTCCGTTCCGGTACATTCCGACCACTGGCTGTAGACCTTGTACATTTATACCACTCGCTTTTATAGTTAAACCTAACGTGAGAGCACGTGGCCGGCCGGTAAAGCGATTGCAGTCGGTAGGTTGCGAGTTCAAAGCTTACACTAGGACAGTGGTTACATCTTTACGCTCTCCGACCTTCACACGAACACCTAGAACACCTACCTGGTAGACCTAACCGCCGTGGCAGCCACTTGCACCGGTAACGGCTTAAGATGGTTTATAAAACCACACTCGGTATGCGGTAGTAACGGGCTCTCAGCCTGTACTAAAAGAAAGAAGAAGAGGCAGAGGAGCGTATGTGTTCAATATACATAATTGTTATTAGCACACTGAATTGGTACGACGACATGCAGGTGATTTCATGTGTACATTAAGCATTAATAGATGAAAGCAAGATGAGTACGCACCTGCTGGATTCCACAGAACTTATTATTATTAACTTTCTACTTTCCTCCCTAATTAAGTTAGATAGAATAACTTACCCTCATCAGCATAAATTCACTCCCGGTCCCACTGAGCTAGCTGCCCTTTTCGCTTGTCAACAAATAGTAATTATAGTGTGCTGTTGGTAGATAGAATGATACAGGAGCATTTTAATCTGCTGTACCGTAAGCCAAACTCCTCACCTCACATTAATATAGTTTTCCCGCTGCTGATCATGTAAGTCAGTGATACAGCCTTAGTAAAAAAACGTGTAAGTCGGTGATTATATTTGTTTGCTGCTTTCCCTTGACAACGGAACTTAATATTATTATTAAGTTCCTAGGATAATAAAATTAGCAACGTAAGATGCAGACTTAGACGTTTTGTTTATAATTGCAAGTGTTTATGTGACATGTGACATTCACAGCTAACACGACTCATGAAAATTAATCCTGGTGACAGGTGACAAACCAAACGATTTTTTCAAAGCTCTAGGAAAATTTCGATAAGCAGCGGGAAAAATATAATAAGATAACTCGGAATGTATCGCCTATTAACATTTTCGGCAGGCAACAAGCCGTGGCTTTGCCTTGGTTTGTACTTGTTTACCTCAAATGTTAAGTCCTTACATTCCTTGTTACTTAAATAGCTATTAAAATTACTCACACTTTTTAAAGATACTACAACTTATAACACAAAAAAGCAAGTTATTTATCGGCATCTTTTCTTAAAATACATATATTAATTGCTAGACTGAAACACTAGCAGTAGTTACTGTATATTATATCTTACAGTATTACACAACTACATAAATTAATATAATAATTTGATCATAATGCATATTACACATGTATTGTCTTAAGGCTTTACATTATGACGCGTTATCATATGACGACCAAAATTTCCTTTTCTGAAAGCTTTATATGGACATAGTTGACAAAAGAATTGAGGTTCTTTTGCACATTCGTACTTCGTATGATTCATTAGAGATGCTTTATGTTTATAAATTTTCCCACATTCTTGACAAAAAAATGAAACAGCACCCGCACCTAAAAAATATTATAGTAAAAATTCGACTCACTGTTTATTTTACCAATTAATTAACGTTATATCATATTTGTACCAACACCACTTAATACTAATAGAAATTAACAGGTATTTTGGTTACATCTTTCATCATTAGATAACAGTTTTCATCTATACATATGTGTTTATACAGCATTATATCTTTTGCATTGCGTTATTATAACTATTTATTTATCAAGAGCAAAAGTGCATTTTTATGCACTCGGCATAAATTATCGAGTTGTACATCGCGCCAAGTGCTATAAACACACTTTTTCTCGTCGTACATGCACTGTTATTCTATGCTTGTAACAGAAATATAACCATTTAGTTGGGTGAAACTTTTTGTCACACTGAAACAGACATTTTATGTTATTTTGATATACAATTTACGACAAAGCATCATTCGCACTCTAAAATTCAAAGTGGTACAAACAGTTACCCTTGACACTAGAAACTGTACTAAAAGTTGTTACTTTTGACAGAATTGTAATAGCAATTTATGTTACAAGTACGACTTGTTTGAACGAGCCTCAGTTTATGGTCAAGCGAGCGCAACCAACGAGGCACACAAATACGGAGAGTTTAAAAGTCCGCTTACGTACGAAGCGTTTTTTCTTATAAAAAAATGACAGTTTAATCGAGGAGATCGGGTAGAGCGGAGAAGGTCATGATCCTGCCAAAAAATGGTAATGTGTATTTTGTTGCTATGGTTCTGACTGCTGAAAAGTAAAAAGTGAACTAAAAGTAGGCCTTTTAGCGCTAGCTTGTTTCACTAAAAGTGACGTTTTATAGTTTACCGTGTTTAAAGAAATCAGCTGTTTACTTTTAGCACACGGGCTAAAAGTGAAGTGAGGTTACAAAACTACAATTTCGAACTGCAAGTGAAGTTGTAAAGCTATTCTAGTTGCTTCTTGCGTTACAGGTAAAGCGTTTTTTAAATAATTAAAGCGTTATGTAATGAATACAGTCATATGTGGAGTATCAATAATTACATTTCGTAACTCACCTTGACAGCACAGGCGTGGCCAAACAATCGCCCGCGCGGCGTAGCCTACTGTTCATTATGACATAAATTAAAAGTGTCGCAGATGCAAACCTTTCTTAAATCAATATTTATGGATTAATAACGGTAAAATTAAGGTCGTAGATAAAATATTGTATGCAACGCGTGCAAAAAGTCGTTTATGCTCGAGACATGTTATGAAACTCAGCCTTCGGCTTCGTTTCATAATTTTCATGTCTCGCGCATAAACGTCGACTTTTAGCACTTGTTGCATAAATAGCTAATATCCGCAAACGTCACAAAAGTGACAACTTATTTGTTTTTATTGACAAGGTAAAAGTGTCACTTTATCTGCCTAAGCACACAAAATCGTTGCTCTCTTTCTTTCTTTCTATGTTTGTTGGCTATCTCTTCCGAAGATACTGGACCGACTCAATTGTATGATGGCTTAAAATTTTGTTAATTTTTAGACTTGAATCGTAGGCCGGTTTTTATTTTCAAAAAGAGTACGAAAAAGTTTTAATTTAAATAAACCTTGAAGCAGCTGATCGGAGCATCTCTCGCCGTGGGTTATGGTGTGACAGCTGCTGTGGACGTGTGCTATTAGCTCGGGTGATTCAGTATGTTCATATATCATTACAGTAGCTCGTTGTTTGAACAACAGAGGTTGGCGCAGGGGTAAAGTGCTCGCTTGTCACGCGATGGCCTGGGTTCGATTTCCGGCCGATGCATCTTTTGTTTTAAATCTAAATTAATGAAATTTACCTGAATACGTTTGCGGATAAAATAGTATATGTTATTCGGAGTAAAAGTGACTTTATGTACTAACGTCTTGTTAAGTCATTTTGCGGTTGTAGATGCTTAATTGCATTTCACGCCTTTAGGGCAATTTGTTGCTAGGTTAAAACCATTTTCAATCTTTGCGCACAAGTACAATCTTATCTTCCGCACATTTGATTCAGGTCATTTTGGTATTTTAAATAGCCACCTAGGCTTTAGGGCAGCGTGCCCGTATGCTAAGCCCTTTTAGTTCTTTATTTGGCTCCATCGCCTAATTTCAGAATCACGATTTCGCACATATTTAGCTCCAAAAGCAGTATTTTTCGTCGGTTGGAGCTCCCCTCTGATGGCGTTTTTTTTCGAATTCCGAATCTTCTAGAAAACACGCTGTTGTGGCGTGATACCATCGTGGCCCGCATTGGCTTGTTTCATTTTATCGCCTTGCGATTGGCTGCCAAGGTTTAGTCACGTGGGGACGCGCGCCAAGGTGACCTTTGCCAACGCTTTCCTCTGGGCATTTAGCCGAGAGCCGTCGATCGCATAAGAGGTCGGTAGTGTGTTCGTTCGTGCGGCGCTTCCGCCCTTGGCGGGGGCGTCAGCCTTTTTCCCGTCGAGTGCTGCTTCAGCAATTATGTGATAAACTGTTTCGCCTTAAGTGGGAGTTGTCCGCAGCCCGTTGCAGAGAACGCTCGTGTGGTGGTTGCGAGTCGGAGTTTTCGAATTGTCTTCGGCGTAACGTGGGTGTTTTTGGAGCCCAGTTCCTGCTTCCGTAAGTAAGGGGTCGTGCCCCCTTCATCTCGACCTACGAGAATTTGTTCAGCAGAACGAAAGTGGCCCATTTTATTCGTCGTCCCGTTGTACGCGTCATTGACGCGTCTCCCGTCGCCATTAAGGCGGTTGTGCATTCACCCCCATAGCCGTTGTAACATCGAAGGTACCTGCCACCTACGACCGCAGCTTGTCGCAACTCAACTGTACCAGGCTCCCTCGCCGCCTACGCATTAAGGTATGTGTCTTTAACCTGATTACCGCTGTGAACGCGAGTGCTAATTTAAATCTTCGCTGTCCGCCGCATAAGGTGACGCGCATATTTGGACTCATTACTACTTATTACTGCTCTTGTGCATTCATTCAGACTTGCAGACTGTTCATGCCGCGAGTGCTAATTTAAATCTTCGCTGTCCGCCGCAGAAGGCAACGCGCATATTTGTACTCATTACTACTTGTTAAGGCTCGTTACTGCTCCTTACTGTTCATTACTGTTCACTACATGTTCAACATCTGTCGTTAAGTTTAGAGCGCGCGTGCCAGCTGGTGCCCTTAATTATAGGTTAAGTATAGATATAGGGCGACGCATTCTGCTGCCCCATTGTAACCCGAAGTTCAATATATGATTGGTTAGTTAAGGGAACTATTGTTTTGTTTCGGCTTGTGCATGTTCTGTTACAGATAGACGCCCCCTTCATTGTACTGAATATTGTACGACGGAACGAGGAAGCTCTGAGTGGACAGGTGGGTAAGACAGCTGCGTAGTCGCGGTCGGATTGACACCTAATTACAATCTCTGCATAAGGCATTCCCGAACCTGTTATTTGACCTTGCAATTCTTGAGTAATCCTATCGGCGGAGTATTTTGCGTGCTTCGCTCCCGTCTAACCGTCCAGGCCCGGTTAGCCGGGTTAAGACAGGCTTGGTGGCGCCCTCATGATTTCGACATACCCTATATATATATTATGCCACAACACGCTTGCCCAGAACGTATCGTGTGACTCACGCCCGACTCCCTGAGCGTTCCAGCCGTGGCCTATTAGCCTATTTCGAACCGATTTCAGGGCAAGTGTGCCAGTTTTTCAGGACTGATTCCGTGGTGCGATGCTCACCTTGGGTGGGTGTCGTAAAGTTCTTTTAATACCGTAACAGGCTAATTTTGGCTCCCTGACGTGGGGCAGTGATGTTCCTTGACAATGCGCGACCTCATTGTTGTCTGTTATCATTTATATTGTTGTCACAAATGTTTTTTTTCGTCATTTCGAAGTGGTATGGACTGGTAAACCGTTTTTTTCTTAGTAGAATATTTTACCGAGCTTCTTTTCTTGTTTTCTATTTGTCTTTTCCTGTTTTCTTCTGTTTTCTATATGTCTTTTCTTGTCTTTTCCTGTTTTTAGTTTATTTTCATTAGTTTTCTTGACCGTGTATATGTTTTTTTTCTTAGTTGTCATTTGTCTTTACGTTTCTTTTCTTGTTTTCTATATGTTTTTTCTTGTCTTTTCTTATTTTCTATTTGTAGTTTTGTGTTTTCTTGTTGTTTATCGCCTTTTTGAGTTTTCTTTTTGTGTTTTTCTATGTCTTTTCATATTTTGAGTATCTTTTTCGTCATTTTTACCGTCGTTACTTGTTTTTCTTAGCCAGTTCATACTACCGAGATCTCTCGTTGCATTTAGTGCAGATTTTACCACGTATTAGTCGGATTTAGTACCAGATGTTGTTGAGTGAAGGTACCGACCTTGTTTTTTTTAAGTCTTTTCGAAGGCTTAGTTGGGAGTTTCGATTCCCTGTCGCTTACATTGTTTAGCCTTGGGCTAAGTTGACACTTTTGTTGTACCGAACTGACGTTTATCGATTTTGACGTTCACGTTAGCGAGGTTTATCGATTTTGACGTTGATGATTACCGATTTTGACAATTTTTTGTTGCTATCGTTTGGTGTTGTACCGAGTTGATTTTTGGTGAGCAGGTTGGAATTCATTTTCAGCTTCATCACTGCGTTTTGGTTTGTTGTTCAGTTGTGGATTGTTGTTGGTGTGCTTGGGGAGATTCGCTCGTACGGTTATTACGTCCCTCAGGCCATCTTCTTAGTTGGTTTGGTGTAGTTATTTTCGTTGGCCTTTATCTCATACTCATTATTATCGTGTACCGCCCAACCTGGTTTACCGACTTCTTCGTGGACACCCCTAACAGTCATAGTAGTGTTTTGTACACTTTCCGTTAGCATTTAACGAGCTTTTGCCGCTGGTCGGAATGTTTCGTATTTGTTGACGTTTTGTTGTCATTTATCGTGCCCTTTTTGTCTGATGACGTCATGTTGTCAAGTATCGTGTTCTTTGTGAACAGTTTCGTTGAAGCTTCTGAGCTTTGTGTGGCAGTAATGCGCATGCTGTCCGCGCGAGGTTCCGTTGGTATTCAAGTATTAAGTATTTAAAGATTTTTGACTTTTTTTTTGTAGTGATGCCCTGCTGTTTTCGTGGCCTAGCGCTTTTTTACCGTACCGTTGGCCGTCGCCATTTTCAACCACCTATGTGGGATTACATAAAGAGAGCGTGTTTCTGGTCATTTTGTTTCGTGCGGACCCTGTCGTAGTAAGGTAGTCCCTTTGGGCCGCATGGAGTTCTGAAAAGGATTTATTGGGCATGCGTCATCGAACGCCTACACCCTTGGAGACTTGGTTCTTCCGGATTTTCTTTTGGTGTTCGGTGTTGGAGTCACTTTCGAGCTCGCGCTTTGCGGTTTAATAGTCGACTTGGCTCCGGCATCGGCATCGATTGAGGATTTCGGTGGACTGAGTTTTTCCTATTACTGATTATGACTATTTTTGACAGTTTCTGTCACAACCATTTCCCTTTTTTTTTGCGGTTCATCCTCTTCTCTTGGGTACTCATACCAGTTGTGGGATCCACACAATGCGCCGATCTCGTGACGCGCAGCGTGCCCTCTTCAGGTAACCCTTGGGTGGGATTTTGGACTTCCATTTCTATACCCCCCCTCCTCCCTGTGTTCTTTTGGAACGGTTGGTCGGAAGTGTCCACAGGTGTAAGACTTGTTTGTACCCGATTTTGACTTAAATTTACGTATTTTCTACTGGCGTATCCAGTCTTTCTTCTTCCTCTTCTCTTTTCCCACCTTTGCACCCTATCTGGTGGCCAGTGTGCGTAATCCCTTTGGGGGTGCACTCTATCGTATCGAATGTTTTTTGTTTTGTTCGTTTTTCGTTGTTGCGTTTTCGTTTGAGTTCTCGTTACGTTGTCGCAAAATGCCTCGTTGTTTTATAAGAGACTTCGGGGAACTCTCTTTCAAGTAAGGGGAGTGTTAAGTCATTTTGCGGTTGTAGATGCTTAATTGCATTTCACGCCTTTAGGGCAATTTGTTGCTAGGTTAAAACCATTTTCAATCTTTGCGCACAAGTACAATCTTATCTTCCGCACATTTGATTCAGGTCATTTTGGTATTTTAAATAGCCACCTAGGCTTTAGGGCAGCGTGCCCGTATGCTAAGCCCTTTTAGTTCTTTATTTGGCTCCATCGCCTAATTTCAGAATCACGATTTCGCACATATTTAGCTCCAAAAGCAGTATTTTTCGTCGGTTGGAGCTCCCCTCTGATGGCGTTTTTTTTTCGAATTCCGAATCTTCTAGAAAACACGCTGTTGTGGCGTGATACCATCGTGGCCCGCATTGGCTTGTTTCATTTTATCGCCTCGCGATTGGCTGCCAAGGTTTAGTCACGTGGGGACGCGCGCCAAGGTGACCTTTGCCAACGCTTTCCTCTGGGCATTTAGCCGAGAGCCGTCGATCGCATAAGAGGTCGGATAGTGTGTTCGTTCGTGCGGCGCTTCCGCCCTTGGCGGGGGCGTCAGCCTTTTTCCCGTCGAGTGCTGCTTCAGCAATTATGTGATAAACTGTTTCGCCTTAAGTGGGAGTTGTCCGCAGCCCGTTGCAGAGAACGCTCGTGTGGTGGTTGCGAGTCGGAGTTTTCGAATTGTCTTCGGCGTAACGTGGGTGTTTTTGGAGCCCAGTTCCTGCTTCCGTAAGTAAGGGGTCGTGCCCCCTTCATCTCGACCTACGAGGATTTGTTCAGCAGAACGAAAGTGGCCCATTTTATTCGTCGTCCCGTTGTACGCGTCATTGACGCGTCTCCCGTCGCCATTAAGGCGGTTGTGCATTCACCCCCATAGCCGTTGTAACATCGAAGGTACCTGCCACCTACGACCGCAGCTTGTCGCAACTCAACTGTACCAGGCTCCCTCGCCGCCTACGCATTAAGGTATGTGTCTTTAACCTGATTACCGCTGTGAACGCGAGTGCTAATTTAAATCTTCGCTGTCCGCCGCATAAGGTGACGCGCATATTTGGACTCATTACTACTTATTACTGCTCTTGTGCATTCATTCAGACTTGCAGACTGTTCATGCCGCGAGTGCTAATTTAAATCTTCGCTGTCCGCCGCAGAAGGCGACGCGCATATTTGTACTCATTACTACTTGTTACGGCTCGTTACTGCTCCTTACTGTTCATTACTGTTCACTACATGTTCAACATCTGTCGTTAAGTTTAGAGCGCGCGTGCCAGCTGGTGCCCTTAATTATAGGTTAAGTATAGATATAGGGCGACGCATTCTGCTGCCCCATTGTAACCCGAAGTTCAATATATGATTGGTTAGTTAAGGGAACTATTGTTTTGTTTCGGCTTGTGCATGTTCTGTTACAGATAGACGCCCCCTTCATTGTACTGAATATTGTACGACGGAACGAGGAAGCTCTGAGTGGACAGGTGGGTAAGACAGCTGCGTAGTCGCGGTCGGATTGACACCTAATTACAATCTCTGCATAAGGCATTCCCGAACCTGTTATTTGACCTTGCAATTCTTGAGTAATCCTATCGGCGGAGTATTTTGCGTGCTTCGCTCCCGTCTAACCGTCCAGGCCCGGTTAGCCGGGTTAAGACAGGCTTGGTGGCGCCCTCATGATTTCGACATACCCTATATATATATTATGCCACAACACGCTTGCCCAGAACGACTCCCTGAGCGTTCCAGCCGTGGCCTATTAGCCTATTTCGAACCGATTTCAGGGCAAGTGTGCCAGTTTTTCAGGACTGATTCCGTGGTGCGATGCTCACCTTGGGTGGGTGTCGTAAAGTTCTTTTAATACCGTAACAGTCTACCTACACCAACTTGCGGAGCTTCGAGTTTGCGCATATTGCATTACAATAATTATATTTTTTGGTTTACTTTTGTGAATTCAGTGAAGTGTCTACTATCTAAAAACAGGTATGGCTTCAAGAGCAAGTATTACATGTCTGGAATGCAGAACGGATTTTTCCAAGATTTCAAATTTACGAGCTCATGTGAAAAAAAAGCATCCAGGTAAAAAACATACTTTATATATTTTCACTATAATAATAAGTTTTTGTTTGTGATTTTAGACAAATTAAATGCACTATGCCCGAAAAAAGTGTATACACCTATGTTTACGTGCAGTGAATGCAAAAAAGGATTTGTAAACAAATCTAACCTCAAAATTAATTTGAAGCTGAAACATTCAGGTAAATTGAACAATAACTATGCAACTAAGTCATAATAAAAGAAACACTGATTATTATAAGTAATATAATTTTTTAGATAATGAAAATGAGTTTGCTGCTATGCCAAATAGAAAGAAAAATCCATTAAAATGCACCTTGTGTCCGCATGAAGATAATTGTAAAAACAATATCATAAAGCATTTTAAACAAATTCATGACATTCAAATGGAGATTGAGAAACACGAGTTTTGTGGATTTGATGAATTCTTGACATGGAAAAATAATGTTGAAAAAGAAACTACATCTTCTTTTGTTGAAATGCATGGATGGTATAAAACTAACAATTATACTAGAGTTACCTACAGCTGTCACAGATCTGGTCAATTGAGACAGACGGGTACTGGAGAAAGACATCTAAAAACACAAGGTTCTAACAAGTTGAATGGATTTTGTCCTGCCAACATCGATATTATTACACAAAAAAATGGAAAATGCGTTGCGACTTTTGTGAAGACTCATGTAGGCCACAAACCAGATTTGGGGCATCTATTTCTTACAGAATCAGAACGACATGAATTGGCATCAAAAATAGCGAGTAAGATCCCTTTTCAGAGCATACTCGATGACATTCAAGATTCAGTGTCAAACTGTAAACTTGAGAGACTACACCTATTGAAGAAAAAAGACCTATATAATATCGAGCAGTGTTTTCACTTAAACAAATCTTCAGTTCGTCATGCTAGTGATGTCATAAGTGTTGAATCTTGGGTTAATGAAATGCGGTCTTCGGTTTTATTTTATAAGCCACAAGATAGCATATGCGAAGAGTATCCAAATTTAAAAAAAGAGGATTTTGCTCTAATTATTATGACTCAGGGACAAATCGAACTTCTAAAACAATTTGGAAATGACACAATTTGCATAGATGGAACGCACGGATTAAATGGTTATGGTTTCGAATTGCATACCCTGCTTATACTTGATGATTTGAGAGAAGGATATCCAACTGCGTTTCTGATTTCAAATCGTGCAGATGAAGACATTATGCATATTTTCTTTTCTAGTGTTAAAAACAAAATTGAGACAAAAATTAAATCTCGTGTTTTTATGTCTGATATGGCAGAAGTATATTACAATGCCTGGCTTCAAGTAATGGATCCTTGAGAATTTAGGTAAAGTAATAAAAATAAGATATAAAATACTTATGTTGTGAATTGTATAATATACCTACCTAATAATAATTTTTTCTAACAAATTTTAGATTATTTTGCACTTGGCACGTGGATCGTGCATGGCGAAACAATTTGGACAAAGTTACGACCAAGGAAAAAAGGGTAATAATTATTTTGTACTCTTTGATATTCAACTAATATCTACAATATCAATTATTATTAGGTCACTGTATACAAAATGCTTCGAACCCTTCTACACGAAACAGACGAAACTGCATTTTCTCAAATGATACACAACTTTATAGTCATTTGCAAAAAAGGCCCCGAAACTTTGGAGTTTGGAAATTATTTTGATAAATATTATGCAATGAAAGTCAATGCATGGGCTTATTGCTATAGACTTAACAGCGGACTAAATACCAATATGCATCTTGAGCGAATGCATCGCACTATAAAATATATATATTTGAATGGAAAGTTTGTAAAACGACTTGACAAAGGAATTGATGCAATTATGAGATTTGTACGTGCGAAATTATTTGAAAGGCTAATTATTATCCACAAGGGCAAAATATGTACGAAGTTGCGTATTTTAAGAAATCGACATAAGACCAGTGAAGGACTTAGTTTAGATTTAGTGGTAGAAACTGAAGCAGGATGGGAAGTTTTATCATCATCAACGAAGGAAATTTATATAGTTCAAGAATTGAGGAAGAACTGTGAATGCCAATTAATTTGTTCTGAATGCAATGCTTGCTTGCATCAGTATACTTGCAGTTGTCTTGACTCGTCTATAAAGTGGAACATGTGCAAACACATACACATAGTTTGTAAATATATAAAACAGCATCCATCTATAGAAATTCCTGAGGAAATTCCCAAAGTGCAGTCAGAAGGTAATCATCAATTTATTATTTATGTCATAATAATTAAAATATCGCAATTATAAACATTTTATGTAATATCGATTTCACAGGATAAAAACTTCAAAATAAACTTAAAGGTAAAAAATAACAGTGCTGGTGCTGTTGGTGTTGGGGCATTTTGGATTACTCCTTTTTTTATTATTTTTTTTTTTTGAGGAAGGGGGATGGAGTTAATTTGCACATAATTTTATGTTTGTATTATTGTGAAAAGGTGTCTTTGCCGTGCTGTGTAGCTTGTTGTTTTCTCATTTTATTTTGAACTTATTCTCGTTTAAATTTACACGAATTTTGAGCTTTTACAGAAGCGAATGAAGCTAACAATTTATTCATTGATATGGACCCTATTGGTGCTGAGTCGTCACGAATTGTAGAGTCACTGAGTCAATCACAAAAGTCAGAAGAAACCGATACATTGCTCAAACATCAACAAAAACTTATAGCGGAACTGAGTCAGAAAATATACAGTACAACGTCTTTCGAAGAACTTGATGTTATAAAAAAAATTACTGCAGCAGTTGATCCCACTTTAGAAGCTCATAAGCGTTCAGCTGTTTCAAAAAAAAAATTTCTATTGGATGAAAGAACTGCTAAAATTCCGCACAACAAAAATATATGTCCACAGCGACACTTTACTATCACCAGAAAAACTTCAAAGAAGTCTAAGAAGAAACATTCTCTTGGATCAATTTCTGCAGAAGCAGTTGCTCTATCGTTAATGAATACGGATAATTTTAATGCTAATAATTAATAGTATTAATACCTATAATCCGTTCACGACCTTTTTGGGACAGAGTTGGCTATGATTTTTTATTTTCATGTTGGACTAACTGATTCGGTGATGTAGAGGATGCAACTTTTTTTTCTGTCAGTGTCTGTTCTACATTTGCTTGCCATCGCATTGCCAGATTTATTATTTTAATATTCGTAAGAAAACAAATGATTTATCAAGTGTGTAAAAATAATTTTAATTTCCGTCAAATGAAAAGTCCAAATGGCCAAAATAATTTTGTTACAACAAAAAAATTCGACTAAACGATGCTACTTCCAATTTAAAAAGGACAGACCAGATTTAAAAGAACACGAGTTGATGTCGAGACTAGAGAAAGATCCGGCAACAATGTACCTATTCAGAAAATATAACCTTAAACGGAAAACAACTTAACCTAACACAAAAAGTGTCAATTATTGTCAATTTCCATTAGGGAGTTTAGTTGCCACAGAGGTATTGCCAACAAAATTACTAGATGGTCATAGCCTCACCTGACCCAAAAAGATCGTGAACGGCATATACGTATGCGGTTAGTTAATTTTCATAATATAAAAATTAATTAATTAATTTAAAATAGAAAAATAGAAATTTTAAAATAGATATATACCAAAAAAGTAAAATTTTGAACTTAATTCTTCATATTTATTGATTTGTTTAAAGATAAAGGCCTTTGAATTAAAAAAATGTTTATCTTGTACATTTTTGTTTCTAAAGTTCAGTATAACTTTTATGTTATTTAATACTAGTGCCTAATATTCTTAGCTCATAACTTTTATGTTATATTTACCCTTATTTACTATTTTTATTAATTATATTATTTGCATAAATAAATAAACAAAAATTGTGTACATTTTTTATTTGCGGTGGAGGATTGTGTCGAATATGCTGCCATTAAAAATTTCTACTTCTAACAATTCATATTTGAATGCATACAGTGTACTTACCCATAATCTGAGACTAAGAAAATATAATGTAAGTAAGTATAGGTAGGTATGAAAATTTTATTAAATCCCTTTCCTCAAAGTTTTAATCACTCTAAAGTGTACTAAATTATCTTTTTGCACTGCCGGGACTAAACGACCTACTTTAGGCTTCCTTTTGAGGGACCAAAGTGCCACTTTTAATCCCTAGGGATTAAATTTTTATTTAATCCCTCAGGGACTAAAAGTGGCACTTTGGTCCCTCAAAATGACATTATTTACAACATTACCTTAGTTACTCATCTACATTTCCAAAGCTATCCATTTTTCCGAATTGAAAGTATAAATTTTAAAACCAGCAAAATTAGATTTATTACATAATTTGTGATTCGGGAGTGCAAAAAATAGCGTATATACCTGGGGACCAAAGTGCTTTTGATTCCTTGAGTGATTATTGCCCTCGACTTCGTCTCGGGCAATAAACTTCACTCACGGGATCAAATGATGCACTTTTGTCCCTTGGTATATAATATACTATTATCTACTAGCAACATGATATTGTACATTTTTGTCATAGAAACAAAATATGAAAAGCTACTCATAACTCCCAAGGGACTTGTCAAATTATTTCTCCCTCAAACTCATGGTAACAATGCAATGACAATTAACGTCTTAGCAACCATACAATGAGGCAATCCTTGATGTTACTTACATATTCTAATTTTAAATGTCATTATGACATTTTGAAATTTCATACTATTTTTACGAATATGCTAGTACAGTGGTCGCCAACCTGTCGATCGCGAGCTACCGGTAGCTCGCGGGGGCAATTCTGGTAGCTCTCACAACGATTTTAATTTAAAAAATACAAAATCAGAGAAGCTTCCTAAAATTCCACAAAAAAATCTAATTGTCATAATATTAAACATAAACAGCGGCAACGTTGCGGCGAGCGATCTTCCGCTGACGCCATCAAGCTAGAATCGGCTAGAATCGGCTAGAACCGACCAGCCGGACCAGTGCGTTATTGTTCGAGAACGATCTGGATTGCTTTGAACGGGATAAATACGCACGGCGCGGCGACATTGCGCTTAGTTTAAAACTGAACGCGTAACCAACGTCCAGCGGTTGGGTTAGTAGTGAACAACAAAAAATAATATTATGGCAAGCAGTTGTAAGAAGGTAAAGACGTACCACTTTCATTCGGAATGGGAAGAACAATACTTTTTTACAGAAGTTAAAGATAAAAATGTGTGTTTGTTATGTAATACTTCGGTCTCCGTTGCTAAAAAAAGAAATATTGAGAGACATCATAAAACTGTACATTCTAATTTTGAAAAATCATTCCCACTACATTCTGCCGCCAGAAAGGAGAAACTGAAACAGTTAAAAAAGCAGTTAATTGGACAGCAATCAATATTTTTAAGAACAATCGACAAAAATAAGGCTGCAACTGAAGCATCGTACCGTGTGTCCCAGATAATTGCACAAAAAAAGAAACCTTATGAAGACGGGGAAATGATAAAACAGGCGTTTTTAGAAGCTGCTGACTCGTTATTTGCCAACTTTAGAAACAAAGACGAGATAGTTTCAGCTATAAAATCTATGCAACTTTCTGCTAATACAGTGATGAGACGTGTAGAAGTAATGAGCAATGATATTTTTTTACAGTTAAGAACTGACTTAGATAACTGTGTTTATTTTTCACTTCAACTGGATGAATCAACAGATGTCGTTGACACTGTCCAGATGGCCGTGTTCGTCAGGATGGTTTTTAGTGATTTTACGATTAAAGAAGATCTTTTGAAGTTTATTCCACTGAAAGGACACACTACTGGACAGGAGTTGTTTTCTCATTTAAAAAATATTATTTCTTCCGAGAAAATTCCAATATCGAAAATGGTAGGCTTGACAACCGATGGCGCTCCAGCTATGGTGGGTTTTGATAAGGGTCTGGTGGCGTTATGTCGTAAAGATGAAACTTTTCCGCAATTTCTCTCTTACCACTGCATTATCCATCAGGAAGCATTATGTGGAAATTTCCTGAAACTAAACAACGTTATGAAACTGGTGGTAAAAATTGTGAACAAGATTAGAGCTCAAGCGTTACAAAGAAGATTATTCAAAACCTTGGCCGATGAAGTTGACTGTCAATACGGGGACCTACTCCTTCACTCTGAAGTCCGATGGTTAAGTAGAGGACGGGTGCTGAAACGTTTTAATGATGTCCTATCTGGCATAGTTCAATTTTTCAAAAAACGCGATGAACCGACTCCGGAACTAGAAAATTCAGTCTGGCTTAGAGATTTTGGTTTTCTCGTGGACATTACCGAGAAATTAAACGAACTTAATTTGCAGCTTCAGGGGAGAGACAAAGAACTAGCAGAAATGATTTCTGATATAAAAGCATTTATCAAAAAGCTGGAGTTTTGGGAACAAAACCTAATTAACAGCGATGCCAAGCATTTTCCTATTCTTTCAGAAAAAATATCTCAAAATCCATTAGAACCCTATGACAGCAAATATCATGTAGAAATAGTTTCTACCCTGAAGAATAACTTCAAAAATCGTTTTAAGGATTTCAACGAAATGGCTTTAGTAGCGCAGTTTGTTGTTTCACCCTTTATGGAAATTGATATCCAACAGTTTGCAACTTGTGTTATGCAGAACTTTGGCGAAGACATCGCTGCAACAGAAATGGAAGTAATTGATTTTCAAAATGATTTAGCCTTAAAATCGTTAGTCTCAAGTACCAAATGTATCTGGCCTATTGTAAGTAAAGACAAATATTCAGTTCTATGCCGTGTTGCCTTGAAAGTGAAAGCATTATTCAGTTCAACCTATTTGTGTGAATCTTCTTTTTCCAATATGAAGTTTATTAAGAACAAATATCGCAATCGACTTACAGATGAACATTTGGATAATTGTATTCGAATGGCTGTATCAAATTATACTGCAAACATTAAAAAAATTATCGATGAGTCTGAGTGTCAGCCTTCTCATTGAACGTGGTTTTTTATTTTTCAATGTTTATGTTCATGATAGTGCGTTACTTTTTTGTTGTTATTATTAACTATTTTTAAATCTTACGTGACATGCCGTTGTGGCTGGATAAAAGTTTGTGTTTATTTTTCAAACAACTTCGTTTGGTAGGTAGGAATGTAGTTATTATTAGTACCTATGTATTATGTATTACCAGTTAAATAAATAGTAAAATAAATACATATAATGATAAATTAACTGTGGATTATTTCATTTACGTTGCGTTACGTGGCTTCCGTGTGGGTAGCTCGCTGTTTATTCCAAAATTAACAAGTAGCTCAACACATTGAAGAGGTTGGCGACCACTGTGCTAGTAGATAAAATATTGTATGCACCACGGGAGATATTCATGTTCTTTCCCTTCGGTTGACTTACAGACCTCGGGCCAGAGCCCTCGGTCTGTAACACATGTCAACCTCAGGGAAAAAACATATTCATATCTCCCTTAATGCATAAATATCTATTACTGTGTTTATTTTCACATATTTATTTGCACTGAGGTACCGTGGCGGAATAAAAAAAAGCGTACACTCAAAATGACATACATTAAACCAAGTAAATTTGTAAGAAGACTAGTGAGAAGACTGATGTTCATATTCCTACCGTGTTTATTTTATACTCCCCTCCTTAAGGGAAAGAGCCACCTATCACACGACCTTCTCCTAGAGCTGTGCACAGAAGCACAAGCTCTGTTGTTAGTTGTGATCGAATGGCCACATGTTTCGTCTCTCGGTGTTAAGACTCATCAGGGTACCGACATGCGCTAATAACACGCTTTAACACCGAGAGACGAAACATGTGGCCATTCGATCACAACTAACAACAGAGCTTGTGCTTCTGTGCACAGCTCTAGGAGAAGGTCGTGTGATAGGTGGCTCTTTCCCTTAAGGAGGGGAGTATAAAATAAACACGGTAGGAATATGAACATCAGTCTTCTCACTAGTCTTCTTACAAATTTACTTCATTTACGGCGGAGACGCAGGTAGTTGTGTGTGACCTCATGCAATTGAGGTACCACAGCAGGTAGAGTAAATGTATACTCACCTACTGTATGTCTCAGTGGACGTTATCCACAAAAACATACACATCATACATTAAACCGTTCTTTATTTAACAGCTTACGTCAAATAAATTAAATGCAAATAATTTGTCAAAGTAATTAACTTTTCCTTATTTATTAAAATATCAAGGCAGAAATATTAAGCACACAAAGAACAAATCACATTAGGCAAGAATGACGCAAAGTGATTTCAAGTGTTGTACGCTTTTTTTAATTCCGCCACTGTACTAGGGTGGGCAAGAAATATAATCTCATTTTTGCACCTAATCCTTTGAGATAGGTACTTGATTAGATTTTTACTGTTTAAAATAAATATTAAAAAATACCTAAACAGTAAAAATCCGATTCGTATGCGTATTGTCAACAATAAGATAAAATTAGGTATTAGGTTTTTTCGTTTCTTTTTCTAAAACATGATTTATTACTTTCAAAATGCACGAACAACCATGAACCACCAAAGAATATAAAAATGCAAATAAAAATAATGTAGTGCAAGATAAAAGATACGATAACTGCAATATGCGCAAACTCGAAGCTCCGCAAGTTGGTGTAGGTAGACGTTAGTACTTTATGTGGCTTAGCCTCACTAACGTTCGGCAAATAAACTTCAGCTTCGCCACATAAAGTATCACTTTTACTCCTAATAACATAATTTACTATTATTGTGACAGTCTATAATACTATTTATTTTATAGCAATAAAATATATCATTATGAAGTCACACTGATATCTAATTAAATGGTGTTTCTCCAGTCACAATTAAATGAAATTGAAAACTTGAGCTATTTATAAGCCACAAAATAAGTGAGTATTTTTAAGAAATATAGAATAAATGAGTTACCTACCTCACCAATATCAATAATGTAAAAAATATAGTTATTTCACTTACAAGCAGTCTTACATTCCATTCACAAGTAAATCGTTTTGAACAGAATTTTAATGAATTATTTTGTAAACTATTTTGTTTCTAATTTCCAGTTAACATATCATTAATGGTGTGATCCCGACACATAATCAGAAATAATCGACATATTCAACGCTGTCTTAAATTTTGCACTTCCAGTATAAGATAAACTACAGCTTTTCTAGTACAGGGTGGTCGAATTTGTGAAAAACATGTAACCATTACTTATATTAATGTTAATTACGGTCGTTAGAGAAAATACGAGTATGAATATATATATTTCGCAGAAGAAACAAAAATCCTAACCACATATTTAAATTTCGAAGCTAAAATTGAACGGGTTCAAAACCCACAAAATGGCAGGACTATAATAATATTTTCAGAATCGATGAAAAATATAGACATTTGCAACCTTATTTGAGGTGGCAAGTAACCTACAGAGGGAAAACCGGTAACAGGAAACATTTCATTTTTAATATTCTTAGATAAGTTAGATAAATTCTTCAATGATTTATATTTACCTGTGGTATAGGAGCACTTCACTTAATGAAAATTTTATTTGAAGTAACCGAGATGTTCAAAGTTGCTGGAAAAATAATAGTATGTAGTGCAAATAACCTCAAACTTGTCTTCTTCGCAATTTGTAGCAATATAATCCATTTACTTGACATCCGCACTGTCAAACTGCCAGTAAATTGGGACCACTGCTAATTTTCACATTTTAACAATTAAATTAATGTACAGTCTAATAAAAACACATAATTTTGGAAGTATAGTCAAGAATTTTTTTTTTAAATTTGACACTGACTGCGCTGTCAAGTAAATGGAGTATAGTGAAATGAATCTCAAATCTTCCATTTTATAAATGCCCTGTAGAATCTTACAAGCAATTTTCATTTTATTGGTGAAGGAGTACACGATGTAAATTTTAGCTATCTACGCTCAAAAAAGACAAGAAAAATCATTACCGGCATCAGCTGATAACGATGTAGACGTGTGATCCAATCAATGTTTTGCCTAAAATTTTTGTAAAAACCTTGTCAGTAAACCGCATTTGATGATAAGTTAAATATATACTGGTAATTGTTACAGAAAAGACCTCAGTTCTCCAGATGATTCGTTCTTCCATAAAATGTTATTGGTATAATTGGGATCCCTTAGCCGATAATACAGTACGAATCTAAAATATCTAAGAGATTGAGGGTAGTGAAAGCGATCTTTGCACTTCTTGATATTGATTTAACTGATTACGTCACATAATGCATAAAATACCTTGTCCATACATTTATTTAATTCCTATATTACTAAATACAAACTTAGTTATTTATAATTTTTGTTAGTACTATTTTCACATATAATCTCATAAGAGCATTAATTCTTTCCGGAATTTTTTTTGAGTGCGTTCCAACAACGTCGTATTAATTTACCCGAGCGGGACGTGAGGGCAAATTAGGACGTTGTTGGAATACACGAAATAGTTATTTTCATGACAAGCGTCGAAAGTAGCAAATATCGTGAGAGTGTTGATTAGGCAAACGAGGGCGTAGCGAAGCGAAGCCCGAGTGGATCTGAAACACGAGCACAGGTATTTGCACTTTCGGGCGAGTTATGAACACTATTTTTTAGACGACCACTCAAAGTAAATTCTATTTTTAAGAATTGTTTTTATTTCGTTTGCAAAATTGATCGTTATATTATTATTGGTACAATTAATTATACAAAATTAGAGCTTGTTGGAAGCAGAGCAACGAATAAAGCAAAAGCGTCTGTATTATTTGAATCACGGGCTGCTTAATTGTGTGAAAAACGTCAAAGTGACGTTTGTCACACAATTAAGCAGGCCGTGATGTGAATAACTTTGTGCCGTTACGATATGACTAGCACGATATAATATCGTGCTAGTGTATGAAATTGTCAACTTTCTGTAGTAGGCTGCTGTAGCGATAATGTTACTTTCATACGTGGTCGTCTAAAAAATAATTTCCAGATATGAATTAATGCTCGAATGCAGATTCGGTAAGAAAATCGTAACGACATAAACCCTCACAGTTAGGTTGTTCTACCTACAAAAAATGTCCAAGAAATTTTGTTGTTGTCTTGGTTACGGCCCCTGAACTAATTTTTCTATTGGTTATTAATGAGTGTCGTACGATTTTCACTTATAATACCATGAGTAGTCAAAGTTATGTCGAATATTTTTGCTGTGGTATCACGAATGTTCCTTGCGCTTAGGTTCGATTAGGACGAGTGCGCTAGCACGAGTCCTAATCCTAAGCGCAATGCACATGAGTAGTGATACCACCGCAAAAATATTCTACTTAACTTTGACTAAGAATGGCATTCGAAGGACTATTCAATAAACCAAACTACTTTTTCAAATTAGTTTTCAGTAAATCTAGCAACAAACTACGCAATTTCTACAGTAACAGAACACTAATATTGACTTTTTCTAATAAAAATCACATTTGTTTAAAATATTCACTATACCACTAGTGAAATAAAGTCGATTATTTTCACTAGTGAAAATTGTCAATATAGTTCATTTTTATTGGCTCAAAGACGTCAAATCTTGTATTTTTATTGGACAGTTTTTGATAGATGACAAGTGAGTTGAATAGTCTAAGCAATTTCTAGGTAAAGGAATGTTAGAATTAGATACGCTTTGGAAAACGATCATTGCTTCATTCACGTAGGGTTGTACTATAAAAGAAACTTATAAATTAGGGAGTTTTTGCATAACGTTCCGATAAAATGACGTACCGTTAAAGCTTATGTTACCTAGCGACGTCAACGTTACAGTCAATCCAAATTAAATTTTTCGAGTTTAACGTAACGTTATTTTAACGTGACGTGGTGCAAAATCTCCCTATTGATGTGACCAAACGTCATACAATTGAAATATTCCGACCATACTACAATATAGTTTAAAAATTAATAATGATGCAGTAGGAGCATGACATTTTCTCAGTTGGGCACTTTTCGTGTCGTGATCTTTTATGCTTGCAGCCGAGTTCAAGCATCTGAGTAAATACAATCATTCTAATTTTATCCAATAATAACTAAATCAGGAATCGGTAACTACATCTTACATTAATTACATATTTTTTTGTATCCTGCATACCATTCGTTCGTGTTCAACAAGATTACGCTTGAGTTTAAATTTTCTTCTACATTTCTTACATTCGAATTGTGGAGCTGCTCCACATTCGTGCTTTCTATGATGAAGCAGATGATGTTTATGCTTATAAGATCTCCCACACTGCATGCAGCTATATTTCTTGGATACGATTGGCTGAGAATTTATTTCTTTGTGGCATGAAGCCTTACCTAAAATATAAAAAATTATAAATAACTATAAAATGTATTACAATAAAAGCTCTTCTTATTAGAAACAAATTCTTTTGGAAGCATCCATTCTACGCACTACCATAAGTGAAAAGGTTCTAAGAGCAATATATCTGTTTATAGAAAGTTTTTTTTTAATTGAATCAGTCCTCGTAACAGTTTCGTACAAAATTGAATCACTCGAGATATAAATTATAAAGGTCTCATAGTACATATGACATATTTTTATATCAACCTTTCAAATTATTCGTAGTACTCTCTTAAACATTCAAATATTGTTATTCCCTGAATTTATTTATCAGTACGTCACTCTTTCACAAATTATTACATACATCCATAAATAACAATTATACTAATTGCAAAGTGTGGTGTATATGTTCAAGGTGGTATTTCAAATTCACTTTCTGCTTGAAACTTCTTTGGCAAAGACTACATACAAAACTGCCTCTCTGGTTGCATTCGTACCGTATATGCTTCACTAAATTGCCTCTGTACTTATATCGTTTTCCACAAACTTTACACGCATGATTATAATCTGAAGAATTTCGGCAGAATCCTATAAACAAGATACACAATTACTCAGTACAATTTCATTTTGCAATACATTAAGTATCATGTACATGCTAAATATATAGAAATATAAATACAAGATTATTTAAAACTACAGAGGAAAACGCATACATGTTATCTAATCTTACAACATAACATGAAGTTTTAGGATACGAATTTTTAACAAATTGCATTTTCACTTATCTCGCTTTATAAGAATACTATAATTGCAAAGGTTTATTACATGGATGATTCGCGATGTAAATAAGAATGCAATTATTCTTATGTGACAAAATAAATAAAATTATGATTTTAAATCTAATTAATATTTCCAACATCATACTGAAAGCTGCGTGACACTTCACGGCATAAAAGAGATGTTACACTAACTCAGGAAGAAGAGAAAATTTCAAGCTAAAATGAGAGTATCCTTATTTGTTTGAATTACATATTATAAAACGTATACTATTATATTTTTATATATTTTTTAAAGGGTATTAATATTTCAGCTTTATCAATTAACACATTCAAAGTGGAGAGGTTGTAGAGTGAAGGAGATGGCCCTCAACATTGTATTTTATATGATTAATATGATCATCTAATAATAACCTGATTTAATAATTATTTATTTTTTTCTTTTCACTACACATATTTCGTACTGTTATATTAAGCACTTCGCAATTATTATCTGAAAACGCCCCGTGTTACTTCTTGTTTTATAGCTTCCTTTTTTAAAGCGTGAACCGACCGCACGTGGACAGTTAAGTTTGATTTCTGATGAAATTTCTTGTTGCAAACATGGCAGGAAAATTTTGCTTCCTTTCTACATTCGTGTCGAATGTGGCTGGTCAGATGTACTTTTCGTTTATAACTTCGACTGCATTGATGACAAACAAATCTTGGCATATATTCTGCAAAAAAAAACGGCAGGTGAACAAGTAATCAAAAGAAAATCTAGTTTAAATTAAACTACTGCATTTTCATATAAATCCGCTAATAGCTGCAACCGAAAATATTAGCTATATAACAGTCAAAGCAAAACCTTGTACTAATATAATGATGAATATTAATACCGATGCAACATAAATACAAGTACATAGGCTTGGCCAACCGTAAAATCAGTCAACTATTATTCTATACTAGCAACCAGTGAGACAAATGTCTCATTTAATAAAACAAAAAAGACCGTCCCGAACGGACCAGCGTCCCGGACGGACGGAAATCACGTGATTTCTCGAAAACCGGAAGTGTCACGTGACTGAAATTCGGTTCCTGACCTGACATGACCATTCCAAACATATAACTTTCATAACTTTTTTCTCTATCTCTTACGGTTTGGCTGCTGAAACAGCGTCCCGGATACACAAAACAGTGTCCCAGACAAGCCTATTATATATATGGATCTTTACAATATATTGCAATTTCTACAGTCTACAGTCAACTACAATCGTAGTAGTGCAATCAGTAAAGCATATGTCTTGTAACTTTCGTATTACTGCCAATTAGTAATCTACTAAACTCTTGAATTGAGTTCAAGTTTGTAATTTTAGAGCCCATCTGAAACTATAGCTGCTCCTTGGTCTGCGTGGAATATCTCAAAGCTCTTGTTTTGAGTAGAGATGTAGAGAAACGTGTCGTTAATTTCTCCTCGGTGATGTCGACTTTTTGAAAAAATCAGGCAACTTTTAGAAATCATTTATTTTAAATTTCTTGATGCTAATAATAAAACTCAAATGATTTGGTTGTCTGCAGCGTTCAAGTATTCAAGGATCAATAAAGGAATTGAATATCTCATTTAATTTTTCCTACTGCACAAGAAGAGGAATTTATTACACAGGAGTAATTATATAAATATAAATAACGTATATGTCACTCTTTCTCTTGTAGCGTTTAAATAAAAGATTTATACTACACATTTTTCAATTGCAATTCAGAAAATATAAGATGTAATTCAGAAAGTGGAATTTGTAGTTCAGATTAATAAATTGTAATTCAGGAAGTGTTAATTGATATTCAGAAAGCCTCAATTATAATTCAGAAAGCATCAGTTATTGTAATTTAGAAACCAAACAACGATCTTTATAAAGAATTGCTGTATAGATACGTGCATACAATTTGTGTAAAGTTTGCTACAAATTTAATATTTATAACAATCTTCAGCGGTCGACTTTATTTTTCTTTGCCATCTTTTGGTTGAAAACAAATCACTTTAAAAATGTTTCATCATAGAATTCACGTCACTGTAACCTGTCTGTTCTTACTAAAAGCCTTTCACATAAATCAAGTTGTCACCTATTAAGAAATGTGGAAATAAACACTGAAATAAATTACAATTGACCAGGATTTTGTCCTTTACTTCATATTTCCACGTCGACATGACTTGAGTACATTACGTTAGAAGATCGGTAAGTGCCTTAAAACAGGCCGAGCAGAAGTTAGTTTTTTAGGCCCACTCCAAATAGGCACTTGACAAATAAAATCTAAAATACGGTCAAATATTAGAAATATTGTTTGCCTAAATAAAGTGCGTGATTGTTGCTTCTATAGTAACCAAATACAAAACAATTTTCTATAACAGTTCTAGTACCGTTATGCCGATGGGCCATATTTATATAACATGTGAGCAAATGAAAACGAAATCAAGCTTGGCTTTGAAAAAATTAAGTCATATATTTTATAACTTCTGATGTTTTTAATTTAAATATAACAGTTATTATAATAGTAAAACTGTCAAGTTGTTTAAATTATCAATTTTAAATTTTTTGTGAGCGGATGGCCTCGCGAGCAAATTCTCGCCTCTCAGGCGGCCGGCCCGGGTTCGAATCCCGGCGATTCTAGAGTTTAAAAATCGTACACTCTCCCGCTACCACGCTAACACCTGCGGTAGTCGTTAACCCCTAACAAGAGAACTCTTCCTCAGTTTCGACGGCCAAAGCTAGCCACCTACCCGGCCTAAGGGTAAAGAGGGCTCATAGAACCACTTTGTGGTTAAAACAGGCCTATAATAAAAGGAAGAAGAGAAGAAGACATTTTAAATTTCACATGTTTAATCAAGAACAAAAAGTTTTTATAATCGAAGTGATTGATGTAGCAGATGTGATATTGTTTAAATGTTGGTTTTTATGTTACGTATTGAATAAAATTTTGATATGACAGTCGGTGACAGTTATGCATGTTACGTATGTGTATTCTGGAACATTAACATAATGTGAATTCATAATCGACATATGTTTCAATTTTCAAACCCAAGCTTGATTTCATTTTCGTTTGCTCACATGTTACATATAACAGCAATGAGATAACATGAACAACAAAATATAATGCTTGACTGAGAAAGAGATGACAATATAAAAACATTGTTTTAATAGGTATGTTCAGTTGACATATGTTATAATTAAAAGAATCGTCAAGCCTGCTCAAACCTTTGCTTGTTTATCTCTTTCTTATTCAAGCAGTGCATTCTATTTTCTGGTTCATGTTATTGAATTGCTGTTATACAGATTGTCTGCAGGTACTAGGTACACACGGTAACTAAATACAGACGGTTTGTTACATTGTTTGACATAATTTTAAACCGTCACTATATCTAGTTATCGTGTGTACTTAGTACCTGCAGACAATCTGTATATAATTTTGGCACTATGAATTAAAGGGCCTGTTATTTTGTTGTAGTCCTACTAACCAACAAGGATACGAGAAGTTGACCTTTTCGTCATAAATAACGAACTCGAAAGCAAGTAGAAATAGGTTGGTAGGGGAGAAAATAATAGACAACTTATCCACGGAAACTGCATATAACAATGACGTGAATTCTATGATAGAAATTAGTGTATTGTTTTCAACCAAAATTAAAATCGACCTTTCCGAAGATTTTTTGACAATCAATAATAAATTTGTAACAAAATTGACAAACATCCTGTATGAATGTGTAATGTCAACTTTGCCCTGATTTTTGGGACACCTGTTGTTTAGTGTTTGGAAAACCCTCTCTTTAGTTATTTTATAACTAGTACTATATTAAAAAAAATCTAAAGAAGGCTAATACAATTTTAATGATGTAATGGAAAATAAATGCTTGTTTCTTTGGGCCTTTAATTTATAACTTTTGGATTTATTTAATGTGCAACAAAACTACAGAAACACAGTAGCCCCTGAATTCATTAAAATTGTAAGCATATAGCATTAACATAACCTCTACTCTTTTAAATCTAAATATATTACGTTTCTAAATCATTGTTAAATATATAATATTCATACCAAAACTTACTAGCACAATTAAAGAAAATAATTACAATATAATATAAATATTCCTTTACATATGATGAGCTATGTAATGGCATTTAAGGTTGTCCTTCCTTTTGGCTTTGTATTGGCATCCGGTCATACTGCATGCAAAGGAGGGAGCTTTTCCGCACACAAACTTTCTGTGCTTCCACAAAGAACCTTGGTGCTTGAATACTTTATTACAGCTGCTGCAGTAATGTTTGTTATTTGTATTACCTGAAACAAATTTGGTTATGGTAAGCTATAGCAGTAAGAATTTAGAGCCTAGTGCAAAACAAGATCACAATTTTAATTACTATTTAGTTAAATTGATCAAGCCGCAGGTCTGATTTTATTAACAAGGACACGCCATAAATTCGACTTCACAACGGCAACTACATAGAAAGGGATTTTTTTTAAAGTTAATTGTAGTGAGGCATGATGAAAAGTGAATCGTCCGTAGTGAACTTTAGGTAGGTGCTAGCATTTGAAATTTGACATGACAGCTGTGATTTTTTGCAGATTTAAATAATACAATTAGAAATGGTATAGTCGTTTTTTTTTGCTTTATGATTCAGAGCAGGCTTTGCATTTGCATTTTTGTAACAGTGTAGGTCTGTAGGTAGTTGGTTAATAAAAAATACACTAGTAATGTCAAAAACCTATTACCACTATCAATATGTTACCTTATAAGCACTAGTATACTTAATAAGAGCTAAAATTACTGAACCATTGACATTAAATAAAGTATTGCTTTATTTTAAGAACGTTTATTTAAACATGATTGTTATCTAACTGTACAGAAACGTCATAAAACGTCTAGACATCGATAGGTATGTCTTATATGTACTCTGTAAATAGCTATTTATGCAAAAGTGCTAAAAGTTGATGTTTATGCATGAGACATGAAAATTGTGAAACGAAGCCGAAGGCTGAGTTTCATAACATGTCGGGTGAAATAACACTTATAGCATGAGTTTGCATACAATATTTTTTCTACGACCTTAAATTTTCTGTTATTAATCCATAAATATCGATTTAACAAAGGTTTGCATTTATGACAGTTATAATGTCTGTCATAATAAAGAGATAGCCTTGACGTGCAGGTGAATGTTTGTGGAGCCAGTACTGTCAAAGTCAGTTATCAAAGGTAATTATAACAGCACAAATCTGACTGTATTCATTACATAACGCTTTAATTATTTAAAAAACACTTTACCTCTAACGCAAGAAGTAACTAGAATAACTTTACAACCTCACTTCCAGTTCGAAATTGTAGTTTTATAACCTCACTTCACTTTATAACACATGTGCTAAAAGTAAACAGCTGTTCTCATTTTAAACACTCTAAATTATAAAACGTCACTTTTGGTGAAACAAATCTAGCGCTAAAAGACCTACTTTTAGTGGTGGTCGTAGAAAAAAAGTATTATTAACAACTTGCTGATGATTTTTGTTTAGATATCTGTGTTGTAGAAGTTATTATTTATGCTAACATATAACAAGCATTTCAAAATAAAGAGATAATACAAAATACTCTGGTAGAACCGTTTTCAGGGATATAATGTACTAGATTGTGGATGAATGCACTTCAGGATAATCATTCAGAATCTGATTCAGAAGAAGAATACGACTCGTCTTCCGATTCTGTATCAGATTCGTCCAACCTAATAAAAACAGGAGGTATATCATCCACACAAATTTTGCCCATGTCCTTCGCCCAGTCCTTTTGTATTAGTAGTTCACAGTATTCAATGTTTTTTCTATATGTTTGCTGTACACAATGATAGAGATTTAAGCCATAAATTAGCAACCTTGTTTTTTGACGGAGGCTGAGAATGCATGTGCTTATTATAATAGTTCTTGTATTAACTCTATGCCAATTCAATTGGATTGTAATGACAGTAGTATGGAGGTAATCTAAGAACTTCATGTCCATGTCGTTTTAAAATATTGCCAATTCAGTATTGATTTTTGTCATTATGTAAAGGTAAAATTAAATTCCATAATTGTCGCTTTGTCAAATTGTATGTCACGTTTAGTTAACCATTTCTGTATTTGTCGTTTATTGGACGAGAAATTGGGTGGTTTATCGGTAAGAACCGAATTATATGGTTCACTATTCATAATTACCACACATTTTTCATTCAATTTGGACAAAGCAGGGATTAACTGTTTCTCAACCCACTGCCTAAAAATGGCACCATTCATACACTTATGCTAGTCCCTGTCATTATTGTCAGAGTCCAACAGTAAGTCACATCCTGGTAAAAATCCTGATGTGCATCCTACATCCCTCCACCTTCACTTTAGAGTTTCACCCAAAAACACAAACATATATTTTCACTAGAATTTCGAAATTCTAAATATTTTCTTAAAAAGGCAATCTTCGCCGAAATGACATGACTCTTAGATGGGGAGGCAGTGAACTTTTTTTGGTTCTTATTTTCCCAGTCATTAATTTGGGTTATTTTGTTTTAGATAATGGTGCTTTTTGAAGATTTGCAAGTCTGGCTATTGATTTCCGATGGAATCGATAGGTTAGGTTAGTGACCTAGGGGTATTCATTTTCTCAGCCATGAAATTCGTTGTACTAACTGTCATTAGCATGAAAGTCAGTAAAAAATTAGTCTGGCTGATCTGCGCCTATAGAAAGTAAGTCTGGCATAGCATTAAAAAAAATAAGTATCCTAATTGGACTTATTTTCCCAGTCCTGATAATTTATAAGGTGAAAATATGTATTTCCAAATTATTTTAAAAAATAGTCTGGCTGATCTGTGGCTATGGAAAGTAAGTCTGGCATGGCATTAAAATAGTATAATGGGCCATATGAATAAAAGGAAGCATATGCTTATACTTGCAAAATTCAAAGTAAATGCTTTAAGCAGTATGAATAAAATTGTAAGTAAATGCTTTTGCTTAAAAGTATGAAGCAAATGCTCATGATATAAAAGGATTGGCTTCAAACGTATGAATAAAGCCAACCATTTGCTTACAAGTGCGAGTATTTACTTGTGGAAAAGTGATGCTGCTATTCAGTAGCATCAGAGCTGTCACTATTAGAGGTTCCGCGCGTTTTTTTACACGGTTGTGTGCTTGAAAGTAAAAATGGCTGAAATAATAAATCTCCGAAATGTAAAGTACTACAAGCAACGGCGTGCACCGAGAACGAGTGATTTTAAAAGTATGTTCCGGTTTGAAGAGGAAAATGTGGGGCGGTTAGCTCAGAACTTTTTAGGCGAGAGTGTAGAACGCCGTGGTGGTGCATTATCAGTTGTGCACAGAATGAAAGTCTGTTTAAGATATTTGGAAAATCCAGGTTTTCAAAGCGGAATTGGCGAAGAGCTAAGCATTGAGCTGTCCACTGTTTCTCGCACTGTGCGAATGGTGGTAAAAAATAATTCTACAGGCTAATCGTTGGATTCAGTTTCCTAAAAGTCACCATGCCATAATGGAAGCTAAAGAACTGTGAGCAAGTCAGTTTAGATTTCCGACTGCTATTGGAGCACTAGACTGTTCACATGTGAAAATAGAGAAACCGAAATTACACGGGGACGAATACATAGACCGCAAAGGAGAAGCAACTTTGAACGTACAAGCTACGTGCAATGGAAAGTACATCTTCACCAGCGTGGATGTGAGCTGGCCTGGTTCGGTACATGACAGCCGAGTCTGGAAAAATTCCGACGTGAGAGAAGTAATGTGACGTACAGAGAACGCCGTTCTCATTGCTGATCAGGGATATGGAATTGAACCTTGGCTTATGACTCCTTATCGAGAACCTGTCGACACAGACCTAAAGAAGGCTTATAACAAACTGTTGTCAAAGGAAAGGGTAATAATCGAGCAGTGTTTTGGACAGCTGAAACGGCGCTTTCCTATACTGAAATATTGTTGTCGCGTGAAATTGCCTAATGTTCCAGATATAATTGTAGCTTGTATCATTTTACACAACATTGCTAAGGCCTTGCAGGATACAGATTTTGAAGGTAATGATGAAGATGAAGACGGCGATCTTGTTAATCGGGATGAGCAAGAGAATGACAACTTACGTGTCCGCGGTCAAGAAGTGAATATAATTCGAAATTATAACGCACAATAGGTAATTAGTGATCTATGTGTTTGTAATAACTAATAAATCTACTAATCTGTCACTTCAAATAAAAAAATAGCCTATGTCAGGTTTAAAAAAAAACTACATTGTATATTGTGCGAAAATTTTTATTATGAAAAGGGAGCCCACTTAATTCTAAATCCGGCCCTGCTCAAAACCCAACAATCACAGGTTTGCATATGTCTTTTCCCCTTCGTCTACTATTTGCACGGCATCCCTTTGTAATTTCCTTTCATAATACTCTATTTGGACTCGGGTAGTCTGTAGCTGTTCTAGCAAAACTAACCGTTGCAGCTCTACATTGGACAGTTTCTCAGTTTCCTCTGTTTCGCCTGGTAGTGCAGTTGTTACTCGCTGTCGACGTGGAGGCAGTGGCAAAGGAGTAGCAACCATCGCTATTTTTTCGCATTGATCCAAACTGGAGCAGGGTGCAGTGACTGTGTCTCCAAACGATGTACTCGGAGATGACGTGCCATATGATTTGGCTCCTGCCATGAAAAAAAAAATTGATATTGACACTTCGTATTTGGGCAACTATCAATTTTTTCTTTAATACGAAATTGTATTTTTTATCTACACCCTAACATGTTGTTCTCTGAATGTCATTTTTTGGCAGTGGTCTATTATGATATGTTTTTCGGCCTTTTTCCACTGTCTAGGATGTAAATCACACAACGTTTCGGAAGTTTTGATCTACTCCCGTCTTCAGGTGTTCCTGGTTAGTCCTGAGAAGGACTGATATTGTACGTTTTTCTACGTAAATTTGTGCCTCCCCCGGGGTTTGAACCCGGGACCGCTGATCGCTGTGATTACTAGTCTGCCATTCTAACCACTAGGCCTAGGCACAAATTTAAGTAGAAAAACGTACAATATCAGTCTCCCTCAATTGTCTCGTATAAAGTTTTTTCCCATGGGAGAACTTTAATAGACTTATTACCGGTTTTTTTACATCGATCTTCTACTTTAAACGTGTCTTCATGTTATTGATTTTTTTCATTAGTTGTCCTGTAGTTGTTAACTGCCCCATAACACTTTCATATAATTCTAATATTTTCCTTATCGTGTATTCTTTCTTTTTCTTAGATGCGGGCGTCTGTGACTTACTAAGGATCTCTGGATTTTTGCTGACTTGATTTGCTAAGTCCAGCACCTGCACTTTACTATCACTTTCACATGTAACATCATCTTCGGATGACGACATTTTGAACACTAAATAACCGTATGTGCGCAGCAGGTTGCTACAACTGCGTAAACTGCAGGTCTAAACACGCACGATTTTGTTATTCAGAAGCGTGAAAATATGAGTACCTACAAATCTCCAATATTTTAGATATGAGCTTTTACTCGTTTTTATGAAGCATTTGCTTGCAAGTATAAGGTAATCATTATTCATATTGAATGAAGCAATTGCTTTTACTCCTACCTTTTGCTCTAAGCATTTGCTTTTCCTTCTGCCTTATGCTTATAAGCATTTACTTTATTTTTATTCATATGGCCCATTGTCTAACTAGTGCTGAAAGTTGGATATTTCACACGAATGCGATAGTTGAACCACGAGCCGAAGGCAAGTGGCTCATTCGCAGAAGTGTGAAATATTCAATCAGCACGTGTTATACACTATACTTTTCCGACGACCACCAATATACTATTGATTCTTTATAATATAAACCAAATTTACCACTTTTAACCGCAAAATGAAACAATTATTGTTTAAACATCAACTTAAATTGTCATAATATTTCTGTGACATTAGCTTACTAGATTTTTGAACCGGCTTGTTTCGGGACTTGCACGCTGTTTTTTGCCGAATTGGCCGTGACGCTCTCGCGCATTTTAGTTGCTACGGGAGACCATGTCGCACTAGTCTTTCAAGACGGAAAACGCACGCTCCACGTGACCTTTTCAGGTGAGCTGTGCAATGTGTCACTTTCAGTAACACCAACGCATGCCATTTTTGGCATTTTTCGTAGCGGTCGTCGGAAAAAGAAAAAATAAGTACCCTAATAAGACTTATTTTCCCAGTCCTGAAAATGTATCAGGTGATAATATGCATTACGATATAATAAATAAAAATAGTCTGGCTATCATTGTCGATCACGAAAGTCCTGCCAGAGTCATATAAAGGAGCGTAACTTGGTAATGTATAAATGACCGCACCGGTGCATTTGGCGTCTGGGCTCAGACAGGGAGCATCGTTTCCATTTCGTAGTACTAACAATTTGGCAGAGTATACGATCACAATATTAAATATAAAAAAAGTCTGGCAACCATTTGGAATCATCGAAGCTCCACCAGGTCAGTGAAAGTTGTAAATTACTTACTTCATTACAATATATACCTTAATTATATCAGCGAAGAGACACAATGACATAAATGTTTCACGACAGTGCAAAAATGTAACAAAAACAGTGTAAATAGTACTTATATTTAATTAAAAAACGTTTTTATTATTTTTGATATATACACGAAAGAAATTAAAATTATTGCATCTGTCCTTGTGTGTCATGTTCCTCATGGAGGTCATCGCAATAATTTTCGTCGTTAGTTGGTACTGATGCATTTTCATCATCGTCATCATGAAACTGATTTTCGTCATACGAAGAGCTGTCATAATCATAATCATCACCTACATGAAAATACGGATTTGTTAGTCAAACAATATCAAACCTTTTTGTATGATTTTTGTAGGAAAATGGTTTTCACCATTGCAAACCTTATACCTATATTTTATGATTGTACTCCTTTCAATTACTTGTTGAAGTGACAAAATTGTGTCCAATTTTTTTTACACTTCAGGGCCAGCGGTTATTGAGGCCTGTGAAAATGAGGTATATGCCTTATTAGGCTACACTGTTTATTTTATTTCGTTTTATATTCTTGTCATTAATGTTGCTATACGAAGACTACGGGCAAAAATTCGTTTTTTTTACATTTTCTTTTAAATTTACATTTGTATGCGATTACGACAAAATTTGTATTTTTTCTTACTAACAAAGGCGGGTTTTTCCATGTGGTCTTCATACACCGTTCGCTTCTGCATCGCCTAGTCGCGCTTCTTTACATGAGTCTGGCAAGGGTTTGGTGATGCACAATGGCAGCCAGACTGTTATTATTTATTATGTTATAATGAATATTATCACCTGACAAAATTTCAGAACTGAGAAAATAAGTACCCTGAAATCACTTATTTTTTCTCATTTATGCCCTGTCCAACTCATTTTACATATCCGGAGAAAAGCCAGACTAATTTTTTACTGACTCATGATAATGTTTATTTGTACACAAAGTTTTATTACTGGGAAAATAAGTCCAACTAATGTACTTATTTTATAATTATTTAAACCTTTACCGTGACTCGACCCATCGGAAATAAATAGCCAGACTTGCAAATCTACAAAAAACATCATTAACTAAACCAAAATAACCCAAAATACTGACTGGGAAAATAAGTACCGAAAAAGTTCACTGCCTCCCCGACTATCTTCTCACACAACAATTTTCTTCCATTCACAATGTTGTATTTATATCCAATCTTATTTCATGTGTAGTATAATTTTGAATGACTCCCAGTATAATTTAGTTCCCTCCTTACATAGCGTAATAAATTATCAGTAATAATGTATTAAATGCAAATGATTTTTCCGGTAATAGCTATTTATGCAACAAGTGCTAAAAGTCGACTTTTATGCGCGAGACATGAAAATTATGAAACTCAGCCTTCGGCTTCGTTTCATAATTTTCATGTCTCGCGCATAAACGACTTTTAGCACGCGTTGCATACAATATTTTATCTACGACCTTAATTTTACCGTTATTAATCCATAAATATCGATTTAAGAAAGGTTCGCATCTGCGACGCTGCATCATAATGAATAGTAGCCTACGCGGCTGGCGATTGTTTTGGCCACGCCCGTGCTGTCAAGGACAGGTACGAAATTTAATTATTTATACTCCACATATGACTGTATTCATTACATAACGCTTTAATTATTTCAAAAACGCTTTACCTGTAACGCAAGAAGCAACTAGAATAGCTTTACGACTTCACTTGCAGTTCGAAATTGTAGTTTTGAACCTCGCGTCACTTTTAGCACATGTGCTAAAAGTAAACAGCTGATTTCTTTAAACACGGTAAACTATAAAACGTCACTTTTAGTGAAACAAGCGAGTGTTAAAAAGCCTACTTTTAGTAGTGGTCGTAGATAAAAGTATTTACGAAAGTTTTTTGTTTTGGCAATGTCACAAGACAAACTAACTTGATCAAATTTGTCAATGTTAGTTGGTCGAGGAACATTGCCAAAAAACAACAAATCTTGAGTAAAACATTTTTCGAGCAAAATCATGACCCCGAAATACATTTTGTGAACTATTTCCCAAATATCGATATCGGAAAGCAATGAATATGACATTTATACCGATGCACAATGACAATTTAAATGACGTCTTTAAAATACCACATTGATTAAAACAGCATATTTGGTGGTTGCCATGGATACAAGTGGTAACAAACTGATTTAATCCCAAGGGAAAAATTTTGATTTTTTACCACTATAAAAATACGTAATTAGTTAAATTTTGAAAACACATGGCATTTAATTGAATAATAAGAGATGCGAGAAATATTCCAAAGTAAAATATTCATTTTTTTCGTTAAAATTCCAAATGTTCTTCTTAATGTTTTCTCTAAAACTATATTCCTCCCAAATTAGAAATTCCTTTTCTTTATTCATAATGTCATTCCGTTGTTGCTGGAGTTATGATTTTGCTTCATTTATAATATTAAATACAGTTGCATTCGAAAAGTAGCAATATAATAAATTGTTAGAAATTTGATATCGGTTTAATTCTTAATACTTACATCAAATATTTGACCAACTCTTCCAATGATGGCTATTTTACTTAAGTTACCATTAATATGTTTTATCCTCGTAAAACAGCGTTTTATAGCCTCTTTGGTTTTATTATGAATAGTGCTTTTTCGCGGCATTTTACCGAAGTGGCAACTGGACAATCCCGGCGACCTTAATTTTGACGTTAGGTATATTTTGTAATTAAACTGTTGTACACTGTTAAAATAATATAAATGCGAAGCCTGCTCTGTATCATAAACCAAAAAACAGACTATACTTTAGAAGTATTTTATTAACATAACATAGGTCAGGCGCCAGAGATTTTTGATCAGGACCGCAGGACTTCTTCGGCTTCAATGCCTTCAGAGCGTTATCAACATCCGCCAAATCGAAGGAAGGCACAGATATAGTATTATTTGAGTAATAATTTACTTTTGGGATTAAATCCTGTAAGTTGTACGAGGAACTCTGATTAAAAACTGACGAAAAATAGGCAGCAAAGTTACTTACAATATCGCTAGGACCACTTATTTCAGAACTACCACGGTAAAACTTTTGATCAGAACTACCAGAATTGCTTTTATTTTTAACAAAATTCCAAAAAGAATTAATCTTTAATGTAATATTATTTTGTATTGTTTGTATATAATTTGCATATGCCACAGAGGCTTTTCTTTTACAGATAGCCCTTAATCGCTTAAACCCTACCAAATGATACTCAGATTTGTTTTTATTCTTATGATGTAAATTTTTTAATTTTACATCATTTACTAGTCCCTTGGTGAACCATATAGGGAAAGATTTAGATTTATCTTTAATATTGGTAAAAAATATTCTTACTTTCAGCCTAATATAAACGAAGATATTGGCGAAAAACTCCAAGTTTGCTCATTTTTTTCCAATATGGCGGCCAACTCTCAGGTGTTTCGAGGGGAAAGAATTAATATGTTCATTCTAGACCCTAAATAAAGCGATTAAATCCATTTGCAGCTTTCCTCTAATTATTTCCCGAACACGTCCCATTTTGGCCTCGAGCACATGGCCTAATATTTATTTTATATTGAAAATCGTACGACACTCGTTAATGACCAATAGAAAAATTAGTTCACGAGCCGTATCCAAGACTACAAAAAAATTTCTTGGAAATTTTTTGTAGGTAGACATTACTTCTTTTTAGGGTTTGTGGCGTTACGATTTTCTTACCGAATCTGCATTCGAGCATTAATTCATATCCGGAAATTATTTTTCGTGCATTCAACAACGTCCTAATTTGCCCTCGCGTCCCGCTCGGGCAAATTAATACGACGTTGTTTGAACGCACTCAAAAAAATTTCCGGAAAGAATTAATGCTCTTATGAGATTATATGTGAAAATTTAGAGCAACTGCTCAAAATGCCCGCCACCTTGCTCGATACATAACCTTGCTCTATTTGTCAGACTTCGGAATACATTTTCTAGCATATTGGGTAAATTATTTCATTCATTACACTTTTCAGTTATTCTAATTGCAAGCTCATTCAAGTCCTGTATATCAGTTTTATAAATGGAATTGTTTAGCCAAGGCCAAATACAAAAGTCCAGTGACGTCAAATCGCAATTTGTCTTCAACTAATGCCAATCCAGACTCCAAGTTTCTGCAATTGAAGTGGTGCCTCTCTAAAAGAATGTGGGTTTTGCGTAGCCCAAATTCTTATATTTTGGGAATTCACGTATCCCGATAAGTGAAACCATGCCTCGTCCGAAAAAAAAATCATTGTTCAAAGCATCGTCATCAGGAAAGCTATTAGGGACCATCGACAGTATTGTTCTTGAAGGGGCATATCTGCAGGTAATATTTGATGTACAGAAGTTACACGATAAGGCAAAAGATTTAAATTCGTTTTCAGAAGCTTTCTGGTTGTTGAATATGGTAAATCAACTCCTTGCGAAAGACGTCGAATTGAAGTCGAAGGTTCTTCGCCCATAATTTGCCTAGATTTTTCTACAACTTCTGCAGTACGTACCGTTGGTCTAGCGCTACCTTTCTTTCTGGTAACAGAGCCTGTCTCATAAAATGATTCCACAGTACGCTTTAATGCATGATAGAAACGAGTATAGACGACATCCCTAAATTCAGCCCTAAATTGGTCAAAACAGTCTTGTATAGAGTAGTTCCATCTCCATTTACAACAACCCCACTACGCTTTTATCATAAAAACCTTATGTTGTTCTGTGAAATTCATCTTTGAATTAACCTTAGAACAGAAAATAGACAGGAAGGCGCATTTCTTTTAACTTGCCTGTAACATCTAGGCGACGGAAACGGCCAATTTTAAAACCCATGTATGACTAATGAGGTGTAATACCGGTTTGACAGTTGTGGGTTTTAGTTAGTTTGAGACAAATTTTGGCTGTTCTCAGACCCCAAATACCAGGACTTTGGGCATTACATTCCATCAGTAAGTATTAATATTACTTTTCAGAGAGATAATTTCTCTGAACATGTCACTTGTCATACGTACGAGTACACAACAATAGTCATGGACATAGAAGGGAACGTATAATGGGGTCACTATTTGTAATCACACAATCTGAGAAAGCAATTTAAATTACACACAGTGACTGAAGTCACACAAAATCACATGTAGTCATCAATCACATAGTGTAAAGTGCACTTAATAAAACTGTTGAAATTGTTTGCTGCACATGCACCCTCTCGATATGATACGCCACTGCCAAAAGGAAACTACCATCCGCCATTTTGAAAACCCATGGCGGTAGCACGGATTTCTTACAAATGCGGCTTCCTGTCTATTTTCTGTTCTAAGGAATTAACGCTTAAGTTATGAAGTTTTTATGTCAAATTATGAAGTGACAATCTATATAGCTTAATGCTGACACATCTGATTCAGGCTATCCAGGGCCTGCTGCAGCTCAGTTTTAAAAAAATCACTTTGTACAAACGCATACAAACATTTCGCGGTAATTAATACGCACGTGCACATTCACATGCGACCATAAATAACTGGGAGTAGCGAATTAAACAATGCGGAAATCGGTTGCCGCCAAACTTAAGCGTTGTATATACGCTCGCAAATGATGTTCATTTCCAGCTCGAAAACGGAAACAAAATGGGAAGGCTCTTCAGAGCTTGAAGAAAAAATAATAGCAGCTCAAACGTACTCCAAGAGTACCCAGCACGAATTTACTCGAGTTGCACGGAAGGTCCCCTCACCCTGAGGGATAGGTCGATATGCGGGGATGGCTGAGATACAAGACGTCATTGAACAATTGTGGTTCCTCTAAATTCTATCAGAGATATATATGACATTTCTCCGGTATTTCAGGACGATATGGGATTCACAATTTCAAATTTAGTAGCCTACGATTTGGGGCAGTTAAATAGATCCTACAATCGTCGAAAATTTGTCAAATGGGCACGGTAAGGCTTCACCAAATGGCTACCTCTACGGAACGGTACGTTCACGTTCCAACCACAAAAACTCTAAGCTCGAACGGCCCTAGTCAACTTTAAAAATGAATGGCCCCATGACATGTGCGGGTTTAGGGCACCAGAAGAGCGTAATAATTGCTGGTCAACTACTGAAACTAGGCTAACTTGCCCCCCGCGCTGACTTTAACATCATGGGCTCAACTGAAAAAAAAACGGTATACCCCTTCTCTTCGTATTTGTGCTCGCCAAATAGAATTTGTCATTCAATTTCCAAACTATTGTAGCAATACATTAAATAAGATGTAAATGTAAGCACCAAGTGGTACACTTATCGCCAGAAGCCACTTAATACATTATACTGATTGCTCGAAAAATACGGTAATTATTTGCCGTTTATTTAACTTGCTATTTTCTGTAGCTACATTGCTGTGAATTAATATTTTATGAGCTTCTCAGGCTTCTGCCATAATGCGCCACTGGTAAGGACATCATAAGGACTAGCGTTAATTCTAATGGACTAAAGCTCAATGAAAATGTAACTGAGCATAAATCACGCGGATACCTTAAACTTGCCATGCTATTAGTTGTTTTTTTACTCACATAAATATCAAATTTAATAAAAATTATGACTGTACTAATCACAACAACAATTTTTGACTTTATTTCGTGGGTTCATAGAGGCTTATAAGAAAAAAATTGGTCAACAACACCTAAATCTGCATGCAAGATTGCTGGCCTTGATGTTGAATCTGTGTTGTGGTGTATGGACCTGCTGCCTGCTGTGCCAAGATCCAACGTGTTTAGGAATCCCAAAGACTTACTCACAATACGTGCCAGTTATATAACTTTCGCTGTGTTTTATTTGTAGCTCCGCACATACCCCAATTTTTAAAATAAAATATATTGTTGCTTGATAGCGGGTATAATTGACACACCAAATGTTTACTATAGCGGTACACAGGTGTATACAAGGTTTAATTCTAATTATATTTACATTTTTGCACTAACGACTTTGAAATTTTCTAAAATTTCAAGAGTTAAACCGACGTAGTTTTCATGCTATTGTTTTCCGAAGTGATGCTAAAAACCGCCATTTCGACGCACCAAAAATCGTTATTCAATGTTTCTCTAAACTGACAGTAATTCGCTGTAAATTTTTCACTTTGACCTACATGGAGGTTATATACAATTGCACATCGGTCACGCAATCCGGTTAGACTAAAAAATCAACATTTCCCTGGGATTATACACGAAAAAGACGCAAAACCTGCAAGTTAATTAATTATTACTCTAATTGTCCATGTAAGCTTAAATTTTATGTGCATTTTAGCTGGAATACAATTTTCAGCCAAATCTCTCGGATGCTTATCGGAAATTTGAGCTAGTTTCAGTAATGCAAGGTACAATTAATTACCTTATCTTCCTGCTTCTTATGGGTTTCTTTGTTTAAAGACCTACATCTACATCTTCACCATGGCTTTGTCTGTGTTGGCTGATCCCTTTACCACTTTGGAAATTGCTTAAATCTAGTGTGAAGCTGTCGACCAACTCGTTTGCACTTGGAGTTCCCTTTGTAACGATCCCATCGTGATCTCCAGGTGTTCAGCATTCTGCCTACCAACAGTACCTGCTTCTCGGCACTTATTCGTGGCACTACACTTTTACTTATTCACCCACTAAAGTTTCTGGTCGCACAAAATATCATTAGAGAGCATATAAAACTTCCTATTACGCGTGTTTGCTGTACGTATTCTCCATTTAAGTCTAGAGCTTACATTACTGCTTTATTCTAACTATTTTTATATAACTGTTAACAAAGTTGCAAGTTTTTACCCTAGGAATTTCGTTGTAAATCCTTAATTGATGTAGTTTTTATTATAAGAAAGATTTTATTTCGTATAGAATTTTTTAATATTGAGCTTTATGCTACTTTTTAAAATCATTCATGTTTTATGTTTTATGAATTGCTATAAATGTTTCCATCTTTTCGAAATTGACTTATTTAACTTTAAGGGTACTGTTACGAAGAGTGTTTCCTATTGTAAATATAGCAAGATGTATCACTGGAGCAAAGGTGTATCTCCTCCTCTGTGTGTTCAATGCTATCCGTTAGACGTCGAGCATTAAGCTTCACACGCGGAAGGAAATGAATACCTTTGCGCCATAGATATATAAATAACTATTGTTATACCGGGTGGACGGTTTCAAGACCGAACATAGCAAGTTTTTAGGTCTTAGTAAACAAATGATATGTCTAACGAGGACGGTAATTGATGTGTAATGACTTTCAGCCTCCCCCATCCCGCTATAATTTAAAGTTCTAATTTAGACAACCTTCCTTTTAAATTATTAAAGTAAATGTTTCTAGTAATCTTGTGATATATCATGCTTTTGTTATGTTTGATTTTAAAACCGGTTGATGGAATAATTTGCATTTATTAAACCAACCAACGTTGACATCTTAGAATAAACAGTCAACTTTGAAATGTCATTATCAAAGATATGCACACTTATGTTCGATATTTCGCATTTCGCTTAAAAACGATCACCCCGATGTATATATTTCTAGATATTCGCTTGTACGTTGAACATTTATACAATTAAAGGTAATGAGTAACTAACAAAGTTCATTTGCTAAAGAAAAAGTCGACAACACAAACAGATTTCCTTGCCGTAGGATTTATCGATAATTGTAGACACAGTTAGGGCATACGTTTGTTTCGAAAGTAAGATTTAGGAGATTTTTGTGTATAATAGCCAATTAACTCATAGTAACTTAAGATAAGCACACATGCAAAATGGAAGGTGATATCGGAGCTGGCCTGAGTTTCGATGGAAGCCGACATCACAAAATTGGGCCACGACTGCAGAATTCAAGGGCAGTAGCTGAGGAGCATGTTGTGTGTCCATAATTAGGGGCCTGCAAACACAGAAAATTTAGTACTACACACATGAGAATTACGAAGTTATGTATCAGTGAAGTTAGAGCTGTTCCGAACCGATTATGCATTGGGTGTGCCTAATGTAAGGGTCCGTTATGTATGCACATCTCCGTTAAGAAAAGTTTCTCCTGGTAGATAACATTCACACATGTGCAGCAAGGCTGGGAAATCACTTTTCCGGCGGCATATCTGGGTTTTTTTGTTGGGCGGAGCCCTATGCACGCTAAAATCACTTCGACATGGTACGGTTGCGGATAGATGTGAATTTTGGTACACGTGTGCTTCGATATGCGCTAAAGACAATAATATAATAGTTTTACATTTAAACCTAAGGTTTTTGAGTAATGGATTCATGCATTTCTTCAAAATACATGGCTATTGTATTTTATGTTCGTCCGAGGGTATAAATAGATGCGACGCTGAATTATCGAAGGCTTTGTTAATTTAATTCGTCGGGAAACGTCGCCCCGTTTCGCGTCCATTTAGAGGTTAACTTAAGTTATTTTTGATGTGACGTTTTGTTGTAAATTTGTTTTGTGAAGCAATCACTTAAACGTACAAATAAATAGTTGTCAATCGTGTACGGAATTTTTTATCAAGTTTGGTGCTGTTTTGTGCTGAGTAATTTATACAGCTTTTTAAAAATATTTGAGTGTCGAACGAGGTTCGAGCAACAGACATCTTGGAGTGGCGCACGCTTGCAGATTTCAGGAGGTGACCTACCAGTGGCGTGGAGCGAAAAAGATTAACGAAATTATACTGCCCTGTGTTCTTGTAGCTCGCAAAATTTTCATTGTAATGTTGAGATCTACAATAACAATCAAACTGATAGTAGTGGGAGTTTCAAAAGATTAATAATTAAAGCCAATTTTTCTTGTTTCGGTACTCATTTAATTTTATTAATGTGCTTCCATGAACCAACGAACTCAATTGATGTTATGTATTATATTTTATAAGCCCTAAGTTTCTCCTTCATCGCAAAATAAGACTTCAATTTTCTTCCTTCTAAAAACTTCGTTACATGTGCCCATAATAAATCAAATTGTTTTGTATCTGTTATTAGCAAACCAAATAATGCATAAAACGGAGCGTTTTATTCTTTTCTACTATATTTTGATAATTTATTTTTACACTGCACGACAAGACCATATTAAAATATATTATGTCGGAGCTGAAGGTGCCTTTTGAGATTTCCTTTTTGAAAGCATTTATAGGAACACAAAGTACAAATGAACTGAGGATCCTTGCTGCATTCGTGTTTTATATGTTGAGATAGGGACCTCTTATACTTATATTGCTTCCCGCAACCTTTGCAGGAATAAAGAGGATTATCCCCCGTCGAATAACCTAAAAATAAATAGGTACAGATCAGGTTCTATGTTCTATAAAGTAATATAGTATAATAATAATAAACTGCTATAAATTATAATCAATATCTTATTAGGCGGCTGCCTAAGGTGCAAGCCTCAGCTCAATTTACCAAGTGAAGGGAATTCGAGGTTTATGTATGTAAAGATTTATACAGAGTTATAGTAGTCAGTATAGCCTACAATAGAATATAATAACAGGTGTTTAAATTTTCGTTAATTAATTTGCTAGTTCGATTTTGCCGATAGGAATTACTAATGCGATAATATAATATAGTCTGCAGCTCAACAATAGAATGCTATTTAATTACATTACTATAAGTGAGTAAGTCAATTTTATTGGACGAGCCCAATAAACAGCTTACGCCGATTTTATGTTACATTTTTTACTACCACCTACACAATCTAAATTCAAATCATAAGTGCTGTTAGAATAATTGCGTTCGATATGATCTAGCGATGTTATTGAAATCAGAGAAACCATATCAAGGAGCTGTAAAAGCGAAAACGAATTAAACTAATTTCAGGGTCGCTACAATTGGCATAAAATTTTGATAAAACTGATGAGATTTATATTTTAAACTTTTATAACATGTTTTCATTTTCATAAAATGTTAGCAAATGCTTGTAAATTGTAGTATAAATACAATATTTCTATTATAATTATACTAATTACACGATTTGGATAAAATTTTCTATGAAGCTACTAGTCATAATTTCTGATTGGCCGAAAGATATAGTTAAAATAACCCACTTCCGGTTTCACCGGAAATGACACCAACTTTGGTTTTTAAAGGGATCACCAGTAGAAGTGGAGGCGTGATTTTTATTAAATTTTCATCGTGTGTTGAATTAAAATGTGGAAATTGTAACATTATATCGAAAACCCAACAACAATTTTTAAAATTTAGTCATTCTCAAACATTTCGTCAGTATGGACGCTGCATTTGTAGACCTGCAAGGGTTCCGTGGTGAGAAGAAACAGTTTATTCCGAAAGAAGTCGCTGTTATTTCAGCAGATGGTAATCAGTTGGCAATTTTGTTTTAAAACCCCCTGCAAATTATGTCACTCTGCCCAACTAAAAGTGTTACGGATTTACAAATGCGTTACATTTTATTTAATCAACACTTTTCGAGATTTTTTATAGTAATATATTTATAAAAAGTCCAACAACTCCATACCGTACGGAAAAAACTCACAATTAAAACCTACAACTTTATTTCAAATTCTTATGAAAATGTTTCATGTAGAACAGATATTAACAAACGACGAGTTAGCAAGCTTAAGTAATAGATGTTTGACTTTATATTTATTCTTTTTATTTTATAACTTTTCTGTGATGCGCCAATCATTTTTAATGCCTTTCGCTAAATTGTTCTAAGCTGGAAATATTGTGCAATAGGTTTAAAAGGACAAACATTCGGACATATACGACATGACTCGGATATCTTCGGTCTCATGCCTTTGAAAAGTAGTTGAAAATGCTGTAGTTAAAGCAACTCAACCCGACTTTCGTACCTATATGAGACGGAAGACTTCGGCGTGACGTAATCAAATCCAAAAATGGTCGCCGCGAATTTCGTGATTTAAAATAATTATTCACATGTGGCTAGGGTTCAAATCCGACTTGGGGCCGACGCAAAAAGCTTTTTTTAAATTAAATAAATGCGAGTGAGAGAGAACAACTGTGATGAGTGAGACGGAAGACTTTAGCGTGACGTAATCAAATCCAAAAATGACAGCGTAATTATAAAACTCGAAATAAAATAATTTCTATTTATTTTAAAAGCGACAAAAATCATATGAACCAAATTGTTAGAAAATTGCAAAAGGCTTATGCATATATTTTTTAAAACACGTCTAATATATATAAGGTTCACACAGGATGACTAAATAGAAAGTCGACCCTCGGGCTATGTTGGTATTTGCGATTTCCGAGCAGGCTTCGACAGGCAACCGCGGTCAAAAATAATATATTTGAATAATTCAGCTCTTTTATTTAAATTCTATTATAAAAAGCCTAATTGCAGTTTCATAAAATAATCAAATGTTAAAATTCTATAACGTTTTTTGTAATTACGCCTAGCAACATAAATTTAAGCATGTTCTAGCATTTTAAATATGAAAAATGGATAATAACCGTGGTTTTTATAAATAATTTAATAAAATTATATGAGAGCTTTTCATACTTTGTATTTCAGGAATATATTAAACTCAAATTTGTAACTCGTTTTATATTTACGATCTGACTTTACCTCTTATCGCCGACAGGCAACGACCTGTTTGCCCAATTGATAAAAATAAATGTAATTAATTCTGGCAAACCGCGTATTTTCAACAAACTAAATTTCCAGCTATATAGTAGGCAGGGACAATGGAAATCTCGATAATCCATTCACGCGCGTCACTAAAATTATAAAATAAAAGAATTATTTCCATAAAAACCAGTTACAAAACTAATTTTTAAAAATTGTATCAACCTTTAAACACAATAGGCTACACAATTCCATTCTTATAATTTATATTTTTGAAAAAATATTTTGTTTTAAAGTCTGGCAGTACGACGTCAGAACAGTGAAATGGCGTTCTGTTCAAACCCTCTAAATCCCGTAGCGCTCCGTGGCGTAGCGGTGAACACGGATGTAAGCCCAATGTGGATGCGAACGTAGAGCGTTCAAATCCAGGTCGTCCAGCGATTTTTTTAAATTAAACATCCATTCTGTGAATGCAAGAGAGAGACAAGGAGTACAAGAGAGGGAGATTTGCTAGTTTGAAATTCAAATATTTGCGCGAAAATTGAAATTAAAAGAGCAGCCGCGAAAAGTGCGCGCGCAGAAAGCCAAGATGGTAGACATCCCGGGAAGTTTAAATACAAAAAATGGAACTTAGAAAAAAATCGAAAAAAATTCAAATTCAAATATTCGCGCGAAAATTGAAAATGGCCGCCGCGTAATTCCGGAAGAAAATTAAAAATTACCGCCGCGTAATTTAATCAGTAGCACATATCAAAATTAAATATCAAACTTCATATGTGATTAATCAGTAGTACAGTTACGGACACCTCAAAGTGCACGGTTTTTTGTTACTATGGTTATTTTTGCGATTTTTCGGCTTATTAAATGGGGGTTTCTCCAGTGGCGTTGCTTATGGTTATAATATACTTTTTTAATGTTTGTATTTTAGCAAAGTTTCACAAGTAAACAAACTAAGTATATAATAATATGTATTTAATAAATATATATCAGTATTCAATTGCTACTACGCTTTGCAGTTTGTTTCGCATAGAGTTGACCAATGTTTCCATATTGTATCCTTCTCTCAGTTCCTTCCAAGCATTTTTTATTCTTTCCCATAATTCATCCGTTTTGTTTGGTGCAAAATCCCTGGTATAAATTTTTGTAGTTAAATATCCCCAAACATTTTCGATGGGATTCAAGTCCGGACTTCTTGCAGGCCATGGTAATAAATTGATATTATTCTCATCAAACCATCAATGAACAACCCCTTCTGTATGCACAGGACAGTTATCCTGTGAAAATAATGTTATCAATTACGTTAACATACACAAAATTAATTAATTAGATAATATCTTGCCTGTTGAAAAGTAAATTGATTAGGAAAGACCTCTCTTACAGATGGCAGCATCACATTTTGCAAAATGTTGCGAAGTTTTCAGCATTCAGTCGACCATTAATTCTATAGCATGCCCCAGATCCGTGAGCATTGATCCATCCCCATACGTTTACAGAGAATCGTCCACTACTCCTTAAGCGTTGAACATAATATTGCTCCTCAAATCTTGAATTTTGTGGTCTACACACCCTTAATCGTCAATTGGTAAATGATTGAAATACCTTTTCACCTGAGAAAACAGTCGTGTTCCAAAAGTCGTCGATCTCATTCAAATAGTCGGTTGCAAATTGTACTCTTCATTCTTTGTTCTCTGGTGTTAACAAAACTTTTCTTGCAGAAGTCTCTGCTGTCAACGATTTTTAATTTTGAAAGTGCAGCTCTTGCTCACATGCAAATCTGTTGCGACTCGACTCAGCGACCAGTTCTCTTCCAGTTTTGTAATAGCTCGCATTTTCTCTGCTTCTGACAAATGGCTGGGAATTTTCCGAGTTTTCAGTTCTATGACAGTTGATGACAATCGTAAACGTCAAAACTCGACGTCTATGATTAGAATATCGTATTACAAGCTAAAAATCTGCCGTGCACTTTGAGTTGGCCGCAACGGTACATATGAAGATTAATTAGAGTAAACCGCGAAATTAATTGGGTCAAACAGTGGATTTAATTAGGTCAATCCGCGGATTTAATTCGCGGATTTAATTAGGTCAATCAATTTAATTCGCGTTGACCTTTGACATAATCCAATTAGTGGTGCCTCCACTTCTACTTCTATTTTCAAACCGTAGTAACTGACACCTTTTTTAAATGGCACCTACTAAGGACCATCTTGCCATTAGATAGAAAATTTAATTACGAATCTAACGATATGCTCCATGTACTTCTTTATCTTTATCTAAAACTGAAAAATTAGTAATTATTCTTTTAATATTTTTGTGTAACAGCTAAGCAAGAAACAGGCAACAAGAAACAGACGTAAAGAATGGAATGAATACATTACACGCATGGAAAATACAAGACTAGTTAATATATGCAGAAGTAATAAACCACCCGGAAAGAGACAACCAGGCCGACAACAAAGATGGATCCAGAGTTGGATATCATCATCAATGGAATCACCACCGAACGCGAAATATTAAATAGGATATCGTCCTACTAAAAAGAAGAAGCTAAGCAAAGTTGGCAATTTAATTAGTAAATTCCGAAAAACATAAAATGTATAAGGTGATCCATTTAAAAAATCAAAGTTATTGTCATTTCCAGTCAAACCGGAAGTCCGTCATTATTACTTCCTTTTACGATAAAGGAAGTATTGGATTCACCCCAAAAATTCGAAATTGAGTTTTCAACAGATCTTCACGTTTTAGAGTCCCCTGATCCCAAAAAACATATTTTTTTTCATTGGTCTGTCTGTCTGTCTGTCTGTCTGTGTGTGTGTCTGTCTGTCTATCTGTGAACAGAATATCTCAAAAACGAAAAGAGCTATGGCCTTGAAACTTCATAATATATAAGTTTTGTGTAATACATAGATGAGACAGCAAGCTTTTGAAGAAAATCGCATAACCGAAAGTAGGTGTTTACTCTTGTGATTTTTCAGTTTTTTTCGATTTTTTCGAAAACGGCTCTAACAATTTTTTTCAAACTTTACATTTTTATTACATTTTTAATGTGTATTGATGTGAGATAGGTGATTTTCCAGTTGAATACTTCTAAAATGGGTTTCTTTTGTTTTTTTTCTATTTTTTTATATTAATTCCTATTTTAAATAGAACACCCGGTATATTATTACATTTTTAAAATCAGCTTAAAATTTTAGAGAAAATTTGTCTCTTCAATTAACGCTCTATTTTGTACTGTTTTTCTAGAACTAGCCATTTTTGAAAATTTTTGACAAATGCGTAAACATTTAAAATAAAACTTTTGGCTAATTATAAGATCACTGTAAAAGGAAGTTGTGTGCGTGTATCACACCAGATTTTTATTAAATTATGTCTAGCGTCCTCTTATAAAATTTCATCCAAATTCATTTATAAGTAAAGGAGATAGAGGCATGGCCCTGGTCTCGTCAACCTATATAACATTTTTTGACAGTTATTATTATTAGTCATAATGCTCTTTAAATTCTCAAGAATTTTATTATTCGTTCCCGACCCTTATGTATTTTATTTTAAAACATTACGTAAAAGTATACTTTCGCAAGTAATTCGGTAATCAAGTTATTTATTTATTTATTTATTTATTTAATTCGCACTCAGCCAACAGCCCTTAGGCCAATTATAGGCGTCGCTGTGCAGTTATGAGGACTTCCAACCCCACTAACGACTGTCATGATGTTTTTATGACCGCCGGGACCAACTTTTTCCGTGATAGCCGTACCACGAGGCGCCGAGAGATGCAGCCGTGGAACTCCCATCCAAGTTCTGACCAGAGAGAGCGTTGCTTAACTCTGCTGATCGAACGTGGACGCTTGTTCAAGCTACACCACTCGGGACCTGTTATGTTAACAATTTAACGTTCGACTGTGAAACTGACTTCAATTCCCAGTAACTACTTTGTCACTGAATTATTTATAAGATCAAACTGCAATCAGGCGTATAGCTTAATTCCATTTTCTTCAGTGTTTTCCAACGGCTCTATATTAGTGATCCAAGATAACTAAAAACAAAAAGCTGTAGTGCAGAAAACTATTGTTCAAAATTTGAGGAGTAATATTTACCTCAGTTCTATAATTTAAAATATGAATTTGTAAATACATATAGAAAATAGTTTTTTATTTGCTCCGTTTTATTGTTAATTGCTACATAATATTCTCTCTATTAAACATACCTCAGAGTTTACAATTTTCAAAAATTTTTAAGTATACCTCACTTATTGAATTTTAGTTGATTTGTGATGTTCGTCACAAATGTAACTATACAATGTGTACATGTTGGTTCTACATCGAAATGTCGCAGCGAATTATACAAAAATACAATGACTTGATAGACAACAGCGAAAATATGAATTAAGTCTCGCCCATAGACCATTTTGAGGCAAAATGAAACTGTACCAGAGGCATAAGACCAGGGTAATGCACGTCATCAATGACGTAATTAAAATTGATTAATCTTACCAACTTCAGAAAAGCAACAAAATAGGTTTTTAATAAAATGAAGTGTGTTGTTACATCGCTTATATTTGTGTTTGGAAGATACCTTGATTTACGAAAACGGCAACCAATATGTGCCACTGAGTAAACGGATCAGATACCCTGGGTGTTTCACAAATATTTGGGGGCGCGAACAGGGGGTTTATAATTCGCCAAGTAAGAATTTGCAGGTTTTTTGCCAGTTGTGACCTATTGCTTAGCTCTGAACTAGAGCAGAAGAATTATCAGAGAAATATGAAATCCAACATTTTTATAAACCAGGTAAATGATCAACTGCTCTTAGCATTGCATTCGTTGGAGAAACCAACTACAAGAAAAGCAGACACGAAAACTTGTCCAAACCATTACAATATAACAGTACTTGGATTTCTTCGTGTTTCTTTAATAATTATATTGGAGGCATATGTCATGTGGCTATATAGTAGATCCACATGTGAGTGTTCTAGAGTGACCAAGAATGGTGTTTTCCTTTCTTTTGACACTGACAACTGTTTATATCAAAAAGGACTCTACATATTCATGTAAACGCTACCAAATTTTGCCTCTTAATGGCTGCCGATTCCGCGTACAACCAATAAAAACGAATGCAATCTATTGTCGCCACTGTCTCTATCAAGTCGCTGTAGGCAGGAAAGCAACATTGCCATATACGAGGGCAATCCTAGAAGTGATAGACAGAGAATGGGCGCTGCCTGTGTGATAAGTGCATTGTGTTTTGACACTTGGGTTTTTTAGTTTGAAGTGTATACTTGACGCTGGTATACACAAAAAGTCTTTATCTACTAATTCCATTTGTGAAGCGAATTTAAAATAGAAGAGCTCAAGTTACATTTTCTGATCAAATATATATCAAAATCGAAATTTTACGAGGCCGTACGTCGCCGGAAATTCATAAATCTCTACGTGAAGTATGTGGTGATTCTAAAATAAATCGGAGCACCGTTTATCGTAAGTCTCAAAGATTTCGTGATGGTAGAAGCAGTATTGAAGACGACAAACGTGCTGGAAGACCAAGAACCGCAAGATATGATACTTCGGCTACCTACGATAATTGCCACTGTTTTGGAGGACCACCGTCTGACGTGTGAAGAGATTGCTCGTGAATCGGGAATCTCCAAATCTTCTGTTCGTCGATCATGGCCTTATCTGTATCTAACGATCGACTCCAATCATTGCTTGTTTTTTTAAAATCTTGTATACATGTGTGTACATAATATTACGTATAGGAAAATACTTTAGGTGATGGTTAATAACATGCTAATATTCTTTCTTATGGTTCTGTTTTCTGACTAGTAAAAATCTTGTATTTTTGCAATACCTGTACATTTTATTAAGAATTTCCATTAAAAAATGGTATATTTACTTTGATGATATAATCTATCACAGATTATTTCATCAAGCTTTAAGCATAATCTATCACTGACATTTTTTGGTATTCCACTTAACATAAATAAGAGCATAACTTAAATATACATTTTTCACATTAACTGGTGTAGGTTGTTAATGTGTCTCTGAAGATGATGTTTTCGAAAAGCGAAATACTTGCAATGAGGACAACCAAATAACCGTTCTTTGTGACACTCATAAGTTTTATGGCTCATCAGTGTTTTTCTATATTTGTAACCCTTTCCACACTCGCACCAAAATTTATCTTCCGAAGTTTCAACGTAATTTCCTGAAAAATAAAAAATATTACAATATGTTAAGTTTCTTTCCACATCACAGTAAAAGTAGATACAACAACATGCCCTAAATGGTATACGGCTCAAAATTACATTTTTACCTTTCGTTTTTAACACCCAACGACAAATGGTTTCCTTACTAAAATTTGATTTTAATATTGACAAGCCTCAAACAATATATATTAAACAACGTGTAAATTTCCATTCAGTTGATAAGTTAAAAGTTAATTTATAGATTATGTTATTTTCTGGAATTTGGTACAGTATGCTAGTACTATGAAATAAAAACCTCCAACACAATAACTTAAAAACTGCGATCATGAACTTCAGAAGTAGCGAATGAATAAATGATATTATTTAGTAAAAAAAATTATAAAATGTCAATCAAAACATGAGTGTCTCACTTGAAGAACTGTTACGGATTTTAAGTTTATAACTTTGTTAATCAGATGCTCTTACTCACAGCATATATGGAGTCTCCTACATCACGTGTAGGATTAACACAACTTATGCCGTTAAGCTCCCAATTTCGTTAGAGCATTTTGTACGACACTGACGCCCGAGGTCTGTGATTTCCTTTAGTTTTCGCATGTTGCCGTCACTTATGGTTTATTATGTAATATTGTTTTTAATAAATACCGTCATTTTTAAGTAAGTATATTATAATGTGTTAAGTTAGATATTGTACGCCTAAATTCTTGTAAATTTTGGAATGTGTTTTAACAAATAAGTTGCTGTTGTGAAATGAGTTTTGGGGTATATCCCCGGTCGTAGTAAAGCAACGCCTTCAGAGTTCTGTACCTGTACATCGGTATTATTTTCCCCTATGAAATTCTTTCGCAGGGTCTATATATTAGTTTGCTGATAAAGCAAATGTAGAATTGCTGTATTATTAGTATTTATAAAACCTAATTATGTTCCGTGTGTTTTGCAACTACCAACTAATTTAACGTTGGCAAACGAACGAACGCGTGTTATTTCAATTTAAGCCTCGCTCCATATTCCGATGTGCTACTGAGCACCCAATAAGCTATTTACATATCATGAACAGATATTTGTCGGCAACAAAATATATATAAAACAAATACCTTTCAGCAAGTAAACGCTTGGAAAACCTTTTCGTCGATTATTGTTAGTACTACCGGTTAGCATTGGGTAACATAATAAAAACTTCAAGTTTATGTTTATCAAAATGGTAGACGTCAAAGTGTAAAACTTCAAGCGCAGGTCTTCTCTTTAATGTTCTTCTTACTTGCGCTGAAAATCTTCAAACATGTGTAACATCTTCTCTTCTATATATGCCGTTTATGTTGCACTGTTAACCTTATTTATTTCTTGTAACACAATTTACTGTTCTGATAAATCCTAACTAGTATTGCATGTTGCACGCAGAGCACGTACTTGTGATGGGTGGCTACTACAAAAGTCAGTAATCTCAATACATTTTTAATGTTTGCCGTGTGGTATCATTGTTTACATGAAATTATTAGACTTTTTCAGCTTATTGGATGATAAGCTTATAATTATTCGGTAGTGGGGTGTCTGATTTGCACATGACGAATTAGGGATGATTTTCTCGTAAATGTCGAAGAACAGCCATGACACTGAAATTGCTTTTCTTGCAAGCATTCGAATTTCTGATGGCGATTTAAGGTGTTTCTTTCTTTATAACTTTTTCCACAGTACTGGCAATTGTGCCGAAATAAATCTGAAACATAGAGAGTTCGATATAAATATCTGTACAATGTGAGTCCCGCTTTGTGTTTTGTTTGGGAGAAGATTGAATAAAACATATTTTTCTACGATCCTGTCAAAATGACAACTTTTTGTACAGTTTCTAGTGTCAAACGTGACGTGTGACACTCTTTATATTAGCGCTCGAATCACGTCATTTTAACACGTTGCCATTGGAGGCGTGTTTTAATAACTTATTAAAACACGCTTTGCCGTAAGTTTGAATGTCAACATAACCTAGAATATCTAACACAATGTGACGGAAAATGTGTCACCGAAAGTTTTTATATTTCTGTTACGGTCGTAGAAAAAAGTAGCGTATGATACACGTGCACAAGAGCCATTAAAGCACTAGCGACGTTGAAAGCACTCCGCTAGCACGTCTTGCTTTTATTAAACTCGTCGCAGGTGCTTTAAAGGCGTACTTATACACCAGTATCATAATATACTATTCCCTAATTTTGGTGAGCTGTTTTATATTCTATCAATCCATGATAATTCCAATTATAAGAATATACTAAGTAATTCGTTATTCCTATAAAACTCGCTAGCACACCTTGTACCTCTGGATGCCGCAGTTGATGTGATGAAAAACTGTACTTTTTTACATGTACGTATTGTTGCAAAATGGATGGAACTATTGCACTCGTATTTTGTTGAAGGAACGACATAAAAGGTCATTTTTCGTTTTTCTACAACTACAACATCGTATCAATAAAATGCTTCTAAAACTGAAATGAATGTCGAACTTGGAACTTACTTTAAACTCACATATATACAGTGTGGACATAAAGTAACGGATAAATTCATTAACTTCGTTGATATTCATTTTTATGAAAAAATCTCGAAGGAGTGTAGCGATCTTGACCATAGGAAATATGTTCAGCTGATTTTCAGTTTCTATGTAATTTGTTTTTCATGATAAGTCATTGATATATTTTTTTAAATAACAAACTATATTTTTTATTATTGATTTTGGTAGTACTTTTTATGTTGTTTTGAATGATATAAAATTTTCAATATGTTACATCTAAAAAAATCGAGAAAAATGGTCATAAAATTTAAATATTAAAAACCAATGAAATGAGCAAAATAAATCTAGTTACCGGTGGATAAAACAAAAAAAAATAGTTACATGTCAGAATTAAACAATTTGTAAATGTCATAACAAAATAAGGGTCCTTTGCTTTTTCTAAATTAGAATTTACCTTTAGCAAACTATTTTATTAAGAAAAATGGTTTTTAACGTCTTTCTTTATATTTTCTCAATGGTAGCACCTGCTAAACTGTGTTCTTCGGTGATAGTCATTATCGTTTAAACCTTGTACAATTGTTGGTGTGTAAGGGTGGTATTTGTTTTTCTTCAAGATTTTGTAAATAGTGTACAAGCACGCATATTTAGAAGTAAATATATGTAATCATAAATTGTTTCTGGTTTTGTAAAATCGGTTTATGTAAATTGCATTATTTACAAAACTTCCGGAATTGGATCGTGTCACTATCGTTTCGCCCACTTTCATAAAAAGTTCATCAGGAGAGAAGCAAAAGGGTACGAAACCATTTTTCAAGGGCAAGGAATGGAAGAGCACGATAATTCAACATGTCACCAACGTCAGAAGCGAAACTTTTTGGAAGTTCACTAGCAAATAATAGTTACCGTTTATTAGTCAAGTAATAGTTTTAATAGTTGCACATAAAATATAAACACAGTCGCTAATAAAACATTAGTGTTAAAAAAGTGTTACAATTAATGGTAATTATTTGCTAATCTAATGACTAATTCGCAATCCTAAATATGGAGCCACAGGAATTTAAATGTACTATTAACCTTCTTTTCAAATTTTACTAGAAGTAATTAAGCATTTTAAGCAATTATTTAAAATCACAAAATATATATTATGTCTTGCTGTTGTTCGTGTGTTTTCACGTGCAGCTTAAGGTTATGTTTTTGCCTAAATCGTTTATTACATATATTACATACAAACTGAGGTGCTATCCCACATTCATAATTGTAATGTCTTGTTAAATGTGTTCTGTGTTTATAAGATGCTCCGCATTTCATACAGGAATATCTGCCAAATTCGTTTTTGCTATGCCGCAGACGCGCCTTGCTTCTTGGTGTTAACATGCCTGTACTAGACATTTGAAGAGCAAAGGAATCTGAAACAACACACAAGAGTTAACAATTATACGATTTTTTACGAAACTGCTATACAATATATTATGGTTTAACACTTAAACACTATCGTCGTGATATATCATATGCAGTGTGGTTGATATTAACATAAACACGTTAAAAGAAATTATGAAGGTAGATTGTGATTCTCGATTACAATTACAAAATTAATTTAAATTAATAGGTTATAGTAATAATTATTAGATGTACATGTTTATATTATCTATCTGAATTATTTCTTATTATGTAAATTTTTGCTTATGTGTATTTCCTTAATAACTGATATCTTTATTTCTAGCTTATGTCTTTACTAGCTGAAACCCGCGGCATATGCCGCATTTAAAATGTAGGGACGAATTTAATAACTTTTGTTGCACTAAATAAAGCTTTAAAAGCACGCTAGAGATTGGCAGTAAGGAACAGTTCCAAAAAATATATTTTCAAATGTATAAAGTATTTGGAAAGGAAACGCTCGCCCCTGAAAGGCGTCCTAATTAATACGACGTTGTTGGAACGCAGTAAAAAAAAAATTCCGGAAAGAATTAATGCTCTTATGAGATTATATGTGAGAATTATTTGCGCCAGCGAAATAATTTTCAGCTGCCTGCAATCTGTTTCTTTTCAGATTTAAGCCGTTGAGGCGTTGAACGTCATAAAAATATAAATGCGGTAACTCAAGTCTCCAGTTACGCCGTTACTGATATTGTTAAATAACTGATTAATTATTATTTCTTTGTCATTTTAAACACAAGAAGCCAAGTAGCGCAGATGGGTAAGCGCTTGCCTTGCATTAAGCGATTTGAACCGGGCTCGGTGAGACCATTCACAGTTGGGCACCAAATTAACCCGGGTGTAGTCGCGCGTCCTAAACTTCCGTTAATGATCGCGCCCCGGTCGGTTCAACATCAGTTAGTTTTTTTTAACAGAATATATGTAAATTAATAAAAATCTTTTTCATAACACCTACTTGTTATTTGTTAATAACAGAACTGTCAACCTGACTGAAAAGTTCCTTATAACAGCCATGGCCATGGCTCAGATGAACTCATTAGCATCGGCCTGACGGCATCGGCCACAAATTTATTCTCGTTTGTTAGATGCCTACTAACGGCCTTATATCGATAATAACTATAACATTTCTCTTGCACTTTATTAGGAAAGCATAATAAACGATTTTACAGCGTAACATTCATTTATAATACCAGATAAATGAAAAAATAATTGAGTTACGTTAGATCAACCGCATTAACAAAAAAACGGTTTTAATTTTTTTTTAAATGTGCTGAAATGTCACTAAAAATAGCAAAACTGCATTTTAGGTGAATTTTTAAAAGTTCAATTCGCAAAGGAGCTGCATTAGAAAGCTACAGCAATTTGTTAAAATGTGCGGTTGAATCGACCATAGCGCGACCACTCCCGGGTTAACTGTGCTCTACTCAGAACCACAGACCTAAGAGATAGAGTAACAAGGTCAACATAATACACACAGACACCTCACACAATGGGTGCTGTGCAAGCATTAAAAGGCGCGGTTCAACTTTGTATCCCGAATCCGGGGCAAGTTGAGCATTGTACCGCCAGATGCAAGCACATAAAGCACCAGCCTCTACACCGCAAGGTAAAACGAGGTTATCGATTATACATCCATACATAATACATTTTAAACTGGCATTATGTATTATTATCTCTATAATAGCAACCATAAGTAACTGTTTATAATGTTTATATGCTAGCGAGTTAATTTTCATCTTAAATCGCTAGTGAATTAATAGCAGATTGTTCTACAAGTTAAGAAAAGTGAGAGTTTTCCAGCAAATGTAAAAGTTTTACGTGGAATTTTCCAATGTGTTGAACATGCAATTTTTCCTTGTAGCTGACAAAAATATCTTGTTAAATAATTTTGGTCAAAGTATGGAAGCGCAATGTTTACTGTACTGTATAAATATAAATAACCATTATACATTATAGAATAGACCTTACTTGAAAATGAATGAATCTGTTATTAATTCATTTAGTTTCAATTTAAACTGCAGTGTTCTATTATTCGGTTACTTATTTCAAGTGTTTGTTAAAATATTGTTTTTAAATTAAAAAGTTCCTTCATATTTTTATTTCGTAGCATCTTTTACCTTTCGGTGTCGGGAACCATTCATCTTTCTCTCTTTTTATTTACTATGTAGTTGTATATTTATTTTAAGACGGTTTATTTAAGCTTCTCACAGATTACGGAGGCGGTTGCCCTTAATAAAGGGATCCGACACAAAGTTCCTTCCCCGCATAACCGTTATTTGCAATTTGTTGACATGCGGTTTTACTTACAGCATCAGGTCTTCGATCTCTTCCTTGAATTCTGGTATTCTAGCCGTCATTACTTGCAGAATTTATTGTCCAGTCCAATTGTCCTGCCAAAACATACATTTACGATACTCATTTGTCCAGCAAGGTACTGGCCTACGGGGAAATTTTAGAACCGTCTACAGTTTTCTTGATAAAACGGAACTGAAAATTCAGTAATTGCTAGTTAGCATTGTCATTCAACAGTCACCCGTGGCCTTTGTAGTTATTCATTTTGCGTTGTTCTTAGTGGTGTGTGAATCAACATGGTAAGTAAAATGTCCATTTTATTACCTACTTTTTTTACAAAAAATACCTGATTGCCTTAAACAAATGGTTCATCAAACAAAAACCTTAATTCACTTGGTGTATAATATTTATTAAAAATACTCTTTATTTGTTTATAAAATCCTAATAGATTTTGTTGTGAGTGTGGAGTAAGGATTCATAGTCGGAGAATTCTTCAGTTGCGTGAGTTTTAATTTGTTATTTACCTCTTGTCTGTAAGCGCATTTTGGACAAAGTTACGGAACCTTTATGTTTGAAAGGAAACTTGATTAGTTAAATTACAAATTTTCTTTTTAGAGATATGTCCCTCCTGCAAATTACATTTTCCGGTGGGGCAATACGACATCCGTACCTGCACCGTGATACGTTGTTGCGAGTGCAATTTTCTGATCTGTGGTATGTATTACAATTTACTGTTAGGCATCCATCTTTAAAAATATGATCATTCGTAATTTTGATTATTCACTAAGTAATCGACTATCCTAATTAAAGAAAGAAAATTCAAAAGTTTGACTTCTTGCGGAATTAATTTGACTACTCCCTTTTTCAATTTAGATTTCCAAAAATATTGCGAGGGGTGTGGGAATACCAGAGAATTTTCTTTGAGGAAGGTAGTTGACATGGGGCAGCAGATAGCTGCCAATCGAGCAAAAGCTTTGGCTCGTCAGAGAGCCAAAAAAAAGAAGCAAGCGGTAAGATTAAATAATTAGTGTAAATTTGATTAAATAGTTGGTTATAATAAATTATTTTTTACTATCAATATTTCGATTAAATTAGCAAATCTGTAGTATAACTCACGTATAGTCTGTTCAGTAAACATAAAAATACAAAGTGAGTGGCCTTTGATTTCCAAAAGTTCATGAGTGTACTTCCAAAATGCATCTTTGTCTTCAAATGTACTTACAAAAAGTTACTAAAACAAATAGGTTAAGGGTGTGACATTTATCTAGCATCTAGCAAAAAAAATTAAACTGTTTTTGTGTTTACTGAATGCCCTATAGATCACAATGGCGAAAACAGAAAAACAATTGATTATCAGATTTTCAAATTATTCACAAAAATTAAAAATTACTTATTGTAAATACACCTATGGAATAAGTTGTTCCATTTCAAAAAATGTTAATTTTGCGAATAACTCAAAGTTTGATGCTCAATTGTTTTTCTGTTTTTGCCATCGTAATCTACGTGAACATTACTACAAATGCTAATATAGTCGAAATCGTAGCTTTAACTTTGAGCACCCTGTATGTAGGGCTGTGTGAACCATACTTTTTTTGAACCAAACTTTTCTAGTAAATGTTCAAACAAACATTTCAACCAAACTCGTATTAAAATTTTTTAGTTTTCAAAACTAATTAATTTCATCGCATTTACAAAGTATTTTAAAACATTTCTTAATTGTAAGTATTTACTTTAGTTCTTAATATTAAAAATAATATGTTTTATTAAATATCACTATTTTAAATAAATTGAGCAATTTAATTAATTCCCAATTTTATTGCAATTTGTCATCTCAATCTTATCTCCTGTGGAGAACTATCACATCTATAACAACTAATTTGCCATGTTGTTCAAAATTTGCAGAACAATTCTACTGTAGTGGAAGAGGAGTTATTGGTAGTGGAAGATATATATAAATATGTATATACATTGTGATTTTTTTATCTCGTTACAGCACATATTACGTGCATCGCTTTTTCATGTGTTTAAAATGTTGGTAACGTTTGAAATAAACTAATTTCATAGATGCCACTGCGGCAACTATGAAATTCGTTTATTTCAAATGTTATCAAAATTTCAAACACTCATGAAAAACTGTTGCACGTAATATGTGCTGTAACGAGATAAAAAAACTATAGTGTATATGCAATTTCAATGTGGGAATTCACGCGGAGCGTGTAATTGGCACTTTGAAACAAAAGTGATACATTACCACTTCAACACAGTTCTGGAGTCAATTTTTAACAGCAGCGACAACAACTTTCTTTGTGACATGTGGAATAGGTGTCCTGGGGATACCACATAAAAAAAACGTGCCGTCAACTCTACTTCATGGTGGTGTGGAAAAGAGTGCAGAGTACGTGCTTCATAAGCTTCTTTTAATAGCTATTAACATTTGAGGTAGGCCTGCCGAAAATATTAATAGGCGATACATTCCTAGTTATCTTATTATATTTTTCCCGCTGCTTCTCAAAATTTTTCTAGATTATTGAAGGAAATCGTTTGGTTTTTCACCTGACACCAGGATTAATACTCGTGAGTCGTGTTACCTGTGAGTGTCACACGTCACATAAACACTTGCAATTATAAACAAAACGTCTAAATCTGCATCTTGCTTTGCTAATTTTATTATCCTAGGAACTTAATAATAATATTAAGTTCCGTTGTCAAGAAAAAGCAGCAAACAAATATAATCACCGACTTACACGTTTTGTTACTAAGGCTGTATCACTGACTTACATGAACAGCAGCGGGAAAAATGTTTTAAGTGTCTTTATTTTAATATAGAAATAATCTTTTTGTAACCATTATACATTTTCTGAATAAATTTACTAAATGTGTTTGAATTTAAATTGTTTTTAAATAAATTTTGACCATAAAATGTTATTACATGTTATCAAATCTATTTTTTATCAATAGTTAAGTCATATTTATTTGCCATGTCAGTGAATAGCATTCATACGCGTTCCATATCAGGACCCTTACAAACAATATATCAAAATTTTCCTAGATTTTTGAAAAAATCGTTTGATTTGTCACCTGTCAACAGGATTAGTTTACGTGTGTCGTGTTACCTGTGAGTGTCACATGTCACATAAACACTTTCAATTTATAAACAAAACGTCTAAATCTGCATCTTGCTTTGCTAATTTTACGTCTTGCCTTTAAGTCGTGCAACGTGTCGGAAATTACTTTATTCACGACAACTTTAAAGTCATTGGATTGCAATAGAAGTGCAACAACTTGCTTTGCGATTTTGGTAGCGTCTACACTACAATCACTAACAGAAGAAGCTGCTCTAGTTTTCATCGACATTTTAAAAAAGGAATATACCGAGCACTGCAGAAACGTGTGTTACTTGGTTCACAACATACTCCCGAATCCATTGCTTCTTCGGTTTCCTGCTAGAATTTATAAATTGTAACACACATTATGGATTATAATAGGACAAATAACTTACGAATGAAACTCCTTTCAGATTGTGGCGTAACCGTGAAGCATTAGTCGGAACCCAATTCTGTTTTTGCAAAATTTAGACCAATAATAACGTCTAAATCTGCATCTTGCTTTGCTAATTTTACGTCTTGCCTTTAAGTCGTGCAACGTGTCGGAAATTACTTTATTCACGACAACTTTAAAGTCATTGGATTGCAATAGAAGTGCAACAACTTGCTTTGCGATTTTGGTAGCGTCTACACTACAATCACTAACAGAAGAAGCTGCTCTAGTTTTCATCGACATTTTAAAAAAGGAATATACCGAGCACTGCAGAAACGTGTGGTACTTGGTTCACAACATACTCCCGAATCCATTGCTTCTTCGGTTTCCTGCTAGAATTTATAAATTGTAACACACATTATGGATTATAATAGGACAAATAACTTACGAATGAAACTCCTTTCAGCTTGTGGCGTAACCGTGAAGCATTAGTCGGAACCCAATTCTTGTTTTTGCAAAATTTAGACCAATAATGTCGTTGTTGCAAATTTTTGGGAAATCTGAACAACGCTATTCCCTTTCCTTGCTTTGTACTACAATCTGATGCACAGCAGACCATTATCACAGAATTAATACTTGTAGCCACTGCTAGAACACATTAGATATTGCCAGGCCAATCTGAAATTTTGTAGGTTATGTAGCCTCAACTTTAAAGACACGCCTTCTTAGCGTGTGCGTGCGGCTTCAATTTTAGGAGCATTCAATAAGCAGATATGAACATTAACCAAAGTGGACTTGCCTTCAAAGCTGAGTCAATAGTTTTAAAAAACACAAGAAATATGCAGAATAAATAATTGTATTCTGTGATAATATCGCTATTAAAAGTTAAGGGAAGTTTGTTTACAAAAACCCGAAAATAGAAATGGTGGAACGCAACTATGGTACTTTTAGTTGTGTAAACACGGCTTTTAGTCTTCTGCATTATTATAAGTGATACTAATACGCCGGATAACTATGTTAAATTTTATTGAGCTTATTATATTGTCCTGTAATTGGATTTTCCGTTGGACAAATTTAATTAAAATAATAAAATAATATCAAGAAGGTTAATAATGGGCAGTACAATTGATATTGCAGCGGACGCGGTTTCATATTGTATTATAAGTTCAAGGAATTACTAAATATTGTCAGCTCCGCATCACAATGTTGCAATGCATATTTCAAGATTACATTCTACCACATGTTGAAGGTTAACACCCTTTTACAGTCTGAAGCAAACGAACAATGTTGACACGCGACTAGCTAGTGGAATGGCCGTGGTCTTGAATTGACAGAGCTGGTGTTCGGTTAGAAAAGTGGCATGGGTAAAACAAAAATAGTTATTTATATATCTAGGGAGAAAAATTGTCTTTCTATGGATGATGCCTGCAAGTGCTAGCCGAGGCGGTAGCCCAAAACTTAAAAACTCGAAGCTTAAAAAAGTCATTTAGCACAAACAACACTACACGTTTAAATAAAACTCTTTATTTAATTAGCAAAGTCTTTATATTAATTTTAAAAGAATTATTCAAACACTTAAAGGTTCATATTTTATCTGTGAATAATTAAATGGCGAGCTAAATGATGCTTATAATAAAAACTCGCACTGCAATAATCACAAACAAATCCTGGACTTTTGCCACATACATAGTGGAGATGATTGCTAACCGACTTCTTGGCTTGATACAGCTTTCCACACTTAGGACAAGAATACTTCTTTTCTCTAGGTTCATTCACATTGAACTGAGGAAAAGCAATCCAACCTAAAAGAATATAATGAGTGTTGATCGTTTAACGATATCGTTGTTTTTCAAACACGTCTCAAGAAATAATCATGCCCTTAGTACATCAATAAAAAAATCTAAAGTAATCTGAATTCCTGAAATAAATCAGTATTCGATTTATCGATACTCGACTACACTACTACAGAAATAGATAAATTCTTGTTCCTTTTAAGTTAGGCCAATTACCTGTTTAGTTTCACAAAGTTGTGGTTCTACGATCCCTGTTTGGTCGTAAGCCGTATAGGTGGCTAGCATTGCCCATCTAAATAGAGGAAAAGTTCGTTTGTTAGGGGTTAACAAGTACCACATGTATTAGCGTGGTAACCGGGGAGCGTACGATTTTTACAATTCTACTAGAGTCGCAGGAAATCGAAAACAGGCTGGCCGTTTGAGAGTCGAGCGTTTGCTCGTTGGGTTATCACAAGGCCACAGTACAATTTAAACTTGGCTGTGGATACTCTAAAAGCAATATTTATGTAGTATACTGTATTTTATTAAACCTGAAGTTTGAAGTTACATAAACGAGAATATAAATTATATTTCACTCTTTCACGAAATTTTGCATGATCAATGGTAAGTGCTTAGACGGTACTCACATAGCAGCAGGCTTTCTCAAAACACAATATCTATGTTCCTCCAGTTACACTAATATCAACTATCAATACTTATTTACTTCTATTTAATGGTCGTCGTCGAGGATACTGTTTCAGAATGCTTCTGCCGCTCTCCTATTTGCCGTTTAATCCGGCTCGACCTTCGTGAATCTTGCACCTGTGTTGAGTTATGTCACGTGAAGAACTGTTATCTTAATATTATATATAAAGCAAAGTCCTGACTCACCGACTCATCAACGCCCAGCCCAAACCCTTGGACCTAGAAAGCTGAAATTTTGCACAGAGGCTCCCTTTATGATGTATACAAAGGAGAAGGAAGGATATTTCGAAATTCAACCCCTAAAGGGGTAAAAGTGGGTTCCAATTTTGTATGGAAATATAATATTAAATATTTCGACTTGAAACTTCGTAGGAGTACTCCTAAAACAAATAAGCAAACACGAATTTCGTGATTTTCCGAAAATCAACCCATTAGGGGGTGAAATGGGGTAAATAAACCTAAACATCGATATGGGTGTCGTTATTGTGGTTTTTTTGGGACGTTGATTGCGAGAGTGGCATTTATTTTTAAGTCCAAGGCGGTAGATATAACATACGAGGGCCACTAGAAATGTTATCTACCTGGCCATGAAAAAAACAATTGACACGATCAAGCTTTATTGGTCAAATAGTGGCGTCTAATCTAACCTTAAGTGGAAAATTTGCGTTAGTTGTGATAATTAGTTTGATTTTTATAAGGGGTTTTGTGAGGGAAAATGAGTGACTTGAAATTAAAATATCGCAGCGTCATTAAATTTCTTACAAAAGAGGGCCACCAGCCAAAAACCATTCTTGAAAGAATGGTCGTCGTGTATGGACATGATGCACCATCGTATTATGTTGTAAAATTTTGGTCTAAACAGTTTCGGTGGGGCCGTGAATCTATCGAAGACGATCCCAAAAGTGGAAGACCAAAAACGGCCACGACTGAGGAAATTACGCGGAAAGTTGAAGCCCTGGTGCTCGAGGATCGTCGTGTGAAGGTTTCTACCATTAGTATGACGTTAGGAATATCTGAACCTAGCGTAATAACCATCTTACATGACAATTTAAATATGAGTAAGGTGTCAGCCAGGTGGGTTCCACGATTATTGACACCTGAACAAAAATTGCGTAGGCTGGAAATTTCGTAAAGTCATTTGAAAACTTTGGACCAGAATTGTGACTTTTTATCACAAATTATAACGGGCGACGAGACTTGGGTGCATCACTGGGACCCTGAAACAAAATCAGAATCGAAGCAATGGGTTCATAAAGGATCTCCACCTCCAAAAAAGGCAAGAACGCAATCATCTGCCGGGAAATTGATGGCAACAGTTTTCTGGGATGTGAGGGGCATTCTTCTCATCGAATATATGCCAAAAGGGACCACAATAAATGCAGATGCCTACGCTAACACTTTGAAAAATCTGCGTAAAGCAATTGATCAGAAACGACCCAATTTTTCCAATTGAGAAGTGTTTCTGCTGCACGACAATGCAACTGTGCATAAGGCTGCCAAAGTCCGACCAATTATGCAGGAATGCAGCTTTGTAGAGATAGATCATCCTCCCTACAGTCCGGATCTGGCTCCATCTTACTTTTACCTCTTTAGACTACTAAAGAAAAACCTTCTATGGCGCCGTTTTGACTCTGATGAGAGCCTAAAAGATGCCGTAGACCACTTTTTCGACAATCAAGAGGAATTCTTTTTTTACATTGGTATAAGTTCATTGGAGAACAAATGGCATAAGTGCGTTGATGTAAGGGGGGATTATGTTGAAAAATAAAAATATCAAAAAAATCATATGTCTTTTGTTTCATGGCTAGGTAGATTTCTTTTCTAGTGGCCCTCGTATAACAATTAAAACCCTATAGTGGTAAAACGGGGTTTCAGAGACAACTTATTTTTGGGCAGAACGTTTGCCGGGTCAGCTAGTCACTTATAATATTTTAATGCAATTTAATTATTACTTACTTAACTATAGTTATTTTAATCATACTATCATATACAGTATGTCCCCGGATTGAGTTTACAATAGCTATGATTGACCAAAAATTTTCGAATTGGAATTTCATATTTTGGGATTCCGCCCTGCTTGGCGTGAAACTTATTTTTAGTTTACCTTCGATTTTTTAAAGTCAAGTAGGCCTTGACAAGGAAGCGAAAACTATTTTATTTTCAGGTAAACTACCCGTTTTGTTTATGATACGGCAAAATTTAATTAAGAAAAGTTGTTGATAATGATAAATTATGGCCCTATGCCAAATTTTAGAAAGATCTGTCAACTTATAAAAAACTTATTTTTTTGAAAATTTTATTTTATTGTCAGGTAAACTACCCTTTTTATTCATGATACGGCAAAATTGTATTAAAAAAAGTTGTTTACAATAAGAAATTATGATGCTATACAAAATTTCAGAAAGATCTTCCGACTTAGATTAAACCGTTATTTTTTAGATTAAACAAATTGCATTTATTAAAAATGGCGGTTTAATCTAAGTCGACAGAGCTTTCTGAAATTTGTTATAGGGCCATTATTTATTATTATAAACAACTTTTCTAAATATAATTTTTCCGACAGATCTTTCTGAAATTTGGTATAGGGGCATAATTTATCATTATCAACAACTTTTCTTAATTAAATTTTGCCGTATCATAAACAAAAATGGTAGTTTACCTGAAAATAAAATAGTTTTCGCTTCCCTGTCAAAGGCCTACTTGTTTTTCAAAAACTGAAAATATTCTTAAAATTCGTTTCACACCAAGCAGGGCGGAATCCCAAAATATGAAATTCCAATTCGATAATTTTTGGTCAATCATACCTATTGTAAACTCAATCCGGGGACATACTGTATAATGCAACCAGTGGGTTCTTGATTATCAAATAATTTTTATACACGAGATATATTGTTTGGCAGTTTCGTAATCACGCGAGTCCGAAGGACGAGCGTGATTGTCTAAAACAATATATCGAGTGGAAACAGAAATGATTTGATAATCGAGAAGACACGAGTTGCATTCGGCTAGATTATATCACGAGTCAATAAACAACGTTTGAATAGTGTATTTTCAATATTAAGAGTAGGTACAGTTAATGTGGTTTTTATGACAATTGTACTGACAGCAGGTAACGTGATGTTTGTGAAGGCGTGTGACTATCACCTATTAGTCAAGAAGGTATGTGATTATCAGTTGCTATGTATATTATCAAAAGTTAGTACATGCGTAACTTTGCATTTTGCCGTTTTTCATTGGTTGATGTTAGAGGGAGTGGTATAATCAGCAAAATGGACCAGAATGATTGTAATTTTTTTTACGACCGACCAGAAAATATGCAATTTCTGGAGAAATGTTTCGCCGAAAAGTAACGTTTTGCAGGTCAAGATCTGAAAACGGGCATCAGGGATAGGTAATAGTAATTAACATTACTAGCTTGGTAAAAGGGTTTTTACTGGCGGACAGAAGGATATGACTGGCTAGCCAAAGCCGAGTCAGGCACCTTCCGAGACCAGTAAAACCCGATTATTTGTTCTTCACTTGTAAATATCAATTTATCAAGTCACTGTATTTACCTTGAAAATGTTTCTTAACTGGCTAGTCTGTAAATTTTTTACTTGCTAGCCAGTAAAATGTTACAAGCGTGCTCCAGAAAGTGCCTGACTCGCCTTTGGTGAGCCAATCATATCCTTCTGTCCGCCAGTAAAAACCCTCTTACCAAGCTAGTAATGTTAAATACTATAACTTGCGTGTATTGTTGAATATTTTATTTATTCCTCACTTGTAAATAACTATAAATTTACCATTTATTGACAATGGCAAACTAACAAGCAACTAAATTCATCAATATGACACATACTAAGGACGACAACTCTGGCATTTATCTATGAGCACGGGTGTAACATTTTACTGGCTAGTCAGTTAAGAGACATTTTCAAGGTGAATACAGCGACTTGATAAATTGATGTTTCCAAGTGAGGAACAAATAATAGTATATTATACATTAAGGTAGCGAAGAGCAGTATTATAATCTGAGCCCATATTAGATACTGAGCGCGCAGCGCGAAGTATCTATGGCGCGAAGGTTATAATAGGATTCGCTACCGTGGTGTATATACAATTTTTGCACTACCAAACGGCTTAATACCTAAATTCCCAACAAATTTCGAAAATATTTTACCTGTCAACCTGACAATACAGCTCTTTAAAACTTCAAAATGAAAATAGTCATATTTGGTAACTTAGCAATTTTTAGTTACCACGGTGAAAATTGTTTATTTTACTTTCTCTCCCGTGGTGGAGAAAATCAACTTCAAGACCTAAAAATAGGCCAATAACGGTGCGTTCTGAGACTAGTAGTGCAAAATAGTATATTACTTTACAAGTGATATAGGTAAAATTTACACTACTGAGGACCGTTTGAGCGAGGTGGCAGCGAGGTGCGAGGTAGTGTAAATCCTCCTACAACCTGTGTAAAGTGCATAATTTTTTTTCACTACCAATTTTTCCTTATGTAAAATAAATGGTAATAGCGTAAAATAATTACATTTTCTAAGTTACAGTAGCCTACTTCGAAGCTTGGGGCATTGCTACAATGTTATGACGTTTTGTTTGACAGTTATAAATGCACTGTGAAAAATGCGTGAATACGATTGCGAGTGCTGTTTTGTGAGCTTTGTGCTTGTATTCTGACTAAAAATTGATAATGGTACGAACGATAATGGTTTTCTTCATGTTAATCAAATGGCAAACATGGCATCTCGTCAGTTATAGTAAATGCGGGATGTAAGTAATTCACTTCTCTAGGAAAGTAAGTACATTATCATGGAAACTGTAACAATTTTTGTAAATGTTTCCTACATCTTTCAAATCAGACGGTGTAAGGATCACTTGCAAGGAAGGTAGTGAAGAAAAGCTTTTCTCGGTCCCTGATGCCTTCCTTACTATGGAAACAAGTTTGTGTTATTGTTTGGGTAAGTCAAATAATATATAGATATACTAATATCATATTTTTTTTAGTTTTCAATGTGAAATCGCAAATTTGAAAGTATGGACTCGGATGTCGTAAATAAATATTGTACGATACATGACCGGAAAGTGTTTTGCAGGTCTCCCCAATCTACTTGGTTCGACCTGCAAAACACTACTTTCTAGTCTTGTAACGTAAATTACTATTAATAAAAATCTGGCGTGATACACTCAGACAACTTCCTTTTACGGTGATCTTATAATTAGCCACAAAATTTATTTTTAATTTTTAACCATTTGTCAAAATTTTTCGGAGAATTACAAATTCTACAAAAACGGGACAAAATAGAGCGTTAGTTGAAGAGAAAATTTTTTTCTAAAATTTTAAGCTGAATTGAAAAATGCAATAATATACCGGGTGTTCTATTTAAAATAGGAGTTAATAAAAAAAAATAGAAAAAAAAAACAAAAGAAAAAATTTTAGAAGTCTTCAACTGGAAAATCACCTATCTCACATCAATACACATTAAAAACGTAAAGTCTGAAAAAATCGTTAGAGCTGAAAAAAACTCAAAAATCACAAGAGGAAACAACTACTTCAGGTTATGCGACTTTCTTCGTTTTTGAAATATTCTGTTCACAGACTGACACACACACACACACACAGACACACAGACCAATGAACAAAAACATGTTTTTTTGGATTCAGGGGACTCTAAAACGTGAAGATCTGTTGAAAACCCAATTTCGAATTTTTGAGATGAATCCAACACTTCCTTTATCGTAAAAGGAAGTAACAATTAAGTTATAAACATTGTTACATCATATTCCACACAAAAAACATAACACCGCCATCATGGTATTGGTTTCAAAATTCTCATAATCTAATGATAACAATAATTTTCAGATTTTTCCCTTCTCAATTATTGCGACATATTTGTTGGTCTACTGATACCAGTCCACCATTATTTCTAGACAAAATTAAATCTTTACATCCCAGTATGAATGCAATTTTGGTGAAAGATCACAAAAGCGATTGACAGGCAGATCTATTAGGAGAAAAGGAAATATTATATTTTTGAAAACTATCAATTCTTCATTTTAAACTTTTTAAAGAACTTAGCTGCTCAGGTCTCCCAAACTTGGTAGATCTAGGTAGACAGTTGAGTACTATTGTGTAATATAAAATCGTTGGGTTTGTAGACATTCACAGTGTTCGGTCAAATCGAATATTAGATATTTTTATTTGTATTTTATTACAAATTAACAAAAACATTAACAAAAAAAACACGTTTTCTTTTTCGTTCAAATTTAACATGCTTTTATCCAGTTCTTATTTTCAATGGATTTCTTGGGATTCTAAAGCTATGTGATTTACTTTACATATTTTTATTACAGCAGTAACCATCATCATTAAATCACCATTGACCCAACACTTATTTTGTGTTTTATATATTACTACGCCATAAATGATTTCTTTCTTTATTTAAATACAATTTACATGTTAAATAATATCGAGCATGAAATGCAAATATTAAAAAGTAATCTATAAAATAAAACTGAGTCACATCGTTGGACTCGAAATTGTATTTAATTTAATGCATTCCCAAAGACACTTAAACCACCATAAATATTACAAAACTAAGTATGTTTTGCTTTTAAGTGTAGTTTAAGGAATCGTTCATGTTTGAACTTATGGCCGCAAAAATTGCATTCAAATTTAGGTTCTTTTCCACATTCATGCTTCACGTGACTGGTGAGATGGTGTTTATGTTTGTAAGACGCGTCGCATGTTGCACAAACAAATCTTCCATCTTCATTAATGAAAAACGAGTAGCTTTGACCTGAAAAAATAATTATTATTAACATCTACATGAAACAGCATTGTATCTTGAATCTTAGTTGTTGAGTTGATTTGACCAGCTCTTAGTCTCCGGTCCTGGTAAGAAATTGCAAATTTGTATCTAGGTGGTTAGTGGAAACGTAAAACTTGTATACTTAATAACTTAGATGGAAAGCTAATGAAAAGCTTTTAGATTGGTTTACTCAAAGTACTCGTCCTGAATGTCTATTTGCAATTCCGAATTTTTATTCACCTACGCAATTAATGAAAATACAGCGCAGCAGGTATCTGTGGGTTTGTTAAGAAGATTTAAAAGATATGATACAAAATACAAAGAAGTGTATTTCTTTAATTGACTACTTGATCATTACTAATTAACACTGTTATGGCATTCTTGGATTGCCTTCCCTTATTCAAAGTTGCATGTATAAAGCTACAGTGTAACAATAGTTAGGTATTCGTATAAGAAGCACAGACAGTAGAATTTGCTGCACCGAGTGATCATTTGCAACCCCCAGTAGGGAGGATTATAAGAGCACGAGGTGGGCAAATATATTTCTGTATGCATTATACACATGATTTTTTTACGAGTTTAATTAAATAAGTTTAAAAACTGTTTACCAGTCCGTAATTTAGTACTAATAATAATCCGAAACAACTAGCGCGCGGTCTAGTTGCAATGAACAAGCTTGTTTTGTCAAATAATATTAATTGTTAATTTGACAAGGCATTTAAGGACGAACAAAAGGCGTTTTACTTTCTGTGCCTCAATTCAAATCGGTGCACAGAAAGTGTTTACATCAGCATTTCCATAGCAACCATCTTTACATAAATGAAATGTAACATTTTCTGTGCGTCCAAATGTTATAAAAAAGCTAACTTTCTATTAGCGAGTAGGAAACTTTTTTTGTGGCTTTATTATACAGTTAATGTAGTATTCCACTTTTTATGGAAACCATGTTTTCTCACCATATACATATAAAAGCGAGTGAAGCTACGTGCCAGCGTCACGCTGGATCGTCACCGAGATGGAATTTGCTTTGTCCAAGATCAGGCTTGTAGAGTTCCTATACAGGGAATTTATTTTAATAGCCAACATAAGCGTTTCGTTCCTATGCCACCATTTAATCATACAGGTCATTTCCATAGTTACAAATGAGACCAATAGATTAGAGCGTGTATTTTACGAATTAACATAGGAACTATTGTCAAAAAGACAATTAAAAGTTATCGTAATGTATACCACTAAAGGAAAGATACAACACACAAGTTGTTCCTACGTATCTACTTTTTAGTTGCATACCTACATTCCGGTAACAAAATTAAAGTTTCTTATTAGCAAGTACGTAATTCAAATTCGTATGTTAACTCGTAAAATAAACGCTCTAATCTATTGATTTCATTGGTAACTATGGAAGTAACCTGTATGATTAAATGCAGGCATAGAAACGAAATTGCTGTGTTAACCATTAAAATAAATTCACTGTATATAAAGAGTTAGGACATTGGATCCACAAATCAAGGATCACTTGATTCAGCAATCATATATTTCATTTTTTTATATTTGAAAGATGGAAGACAAACAAAATTACATTAATTGACATGTCAAATCACAGAATTCATTCATTTACAAATCTGAGGCAACGTACAAGAAAAATAATATTTATGTGGAATTATTAAAGCTTGAAAAATTTGCCGGCTAAATTTAGCGACTTTTTTAGTCCTAGTGTGTTTTCAGGTTATGGTAAAAAGTATTTCTGATGACTTAAATGAACTGCGGTTAGAAATAAACAGGTATTGAAATCTTGTGTTATGAAAAATCTCTGCTTATAATCTTAGGTGTGGGGGTAGAATGTTTAGTGGCAGCTGTAAATCTGGTATAAATACGAATGTAATGCTCAACAACTAACGTTAGAGAATTTGAGGCGACGTAATTCAACCTCTCCAGAGGAAAATTGTCTTTTTGTACTGATTAACGCTGGCCTGAATAATCTGCCGTTTGATGCTTTCAACATCGATTAGTTCGTTTTCTTCTATTATATCTATCCTGTATATAGTTTACTAAGAGTTGGGCAAACAGCCTGATTTGACATACATTTTTGATCCAAATTAGATATTTGACATATGTCGAACAAAGACGTTATGAGAACCAATCTTGCTAACTTGCCTTTGATGGGAGAGTTTTCAGAGTATTCATCATTCTTAGGATCTCTAGAACCGACTCTTAGGAATATACGGCCAATTTTGTTAAGATTTAGATTTGCATGTGTGAAACTATCAGGCGTAACGTGTTACAAAATATGTAAAAACCGCACTTTTATCACACACATAGAAAACCCAGTATTATATTGGTTATTTATGATCACACATGCCTTGCAAAAAGTGATCCAAACCAATCAAAATGTATCCCGTTGTTTGCCCAACTCTTAGTAACCTATATACAGGGACTCTACCGGCTTGTACAGTGCCTTTATATAGACAGTGGCGACAATACAACTAAGCCACACCCCCGCCGCCATATTTAGGCAAATTTCTAACGGGTGTTCATTTAAATCCGTAATCAGAGTCGACTGTGATACGTGTTTTACGTTTGGCAGTACTGAAAACATTCGAGATTTGCAGGTTAAGATTTGCGTCAGTTTGTGTCAAAACCAGCAATGACTGAATGAGGTATGTCTAAAATTTTACTTGAAATTGGCAAGACTGTAAGTCTATGTCAAATTCGAGGTTAGCAGGTTATGTTTTGCGCCAGTTTGTGTCAAAACTGACGCAAAAACTAACCTCCTAACCTCGAATTTGACATAGACTTACAGTCTTGCCAATTTTAAGTAAAGTTTTGGATTGCCAACATACGTCACGTTGACGGAATTGTGTTACAAACCTCAAAGTGACGCATATGTCAGAGGAATAAACATGGCGGACGTGGCGGTACTCTCTATATCTAATGGCTCTGTCGGCTTGTAGAGTCCCTGTATATCGGTTACTAAGAGTTGGGCAAACAGCAGGATACATTTTGATTGGTTTGGATCACTTTTTACAAGGCATGTGTGATAAAAGTGCCTTTCTTACATATTTTGTAACATGTTACGACCGATAATTTCGCACATGCATATCTAAATTTTAACTAAATTGGCCATATATTCCTAACAGTCGGTTGTAGAGATCCTAAGAACGATCAATGCTCTGAAAACTCTCCCGTCAAAAGCAAGTTAGTAAGATTGGTTCTCATAACCTATTTGTTTGACATATGTCAAATATATAATTTGGATCAAAAATGTATATCAAATCAGGCTGTTTGCCCAACTCTTAGTAAACTATATACAGGATCTCTACCGGCTTGTAGAGTCCCTGTATATAGTAAGATAAGAGTTGGGACATGTGGAACCAATGTCAAATACCACTTGATTCCTCATCGAAGTTTTTTTCGCTTGTTAACCTTCAGTTTTGTTTGATTTGACAAATATCCCTTGCGTGACAATATGCATGTCAATAAATTCTTCGATTTGACTTTGTCATTATTTTTAAACATTTACTATTTACTAATGAAAATATATTACGTATTAGGTATGAAGAAACTTTAATTGCTTCCAACGCTTGTAATTCCAGCTAACATAAACACTAAATCATGAGTAGCAATCACAGTATGATTCGGGAGAGTAATCCAACCAACAAATTTATCAGAAGCCACGCAGCATATCTATGTACTTTTTCTAATTCATTTTGTCCAGGGTAATTATAGGTATATACTTTCTTAGTGATTCATATAATTTCAAAAATGTAAATACATCCTGTAAAATTCCACTTTCAAGTTTTAAACATTCCAGTTTTCTATTTAATGTTCAAACGGAAGGATATGGTAAATGCAGCTTTAATAAGCTATTATAACCACTGGCTCTAAAGGTAAATTTAAGATGTAATGCGGCCCTGGCAGTTTCATTGAACGATGGAATGAAGCAGTTGGTTTTGCGATAAATAGCATTAATTTGAGCAGAATTGAAAATATTTTCTAAATTTTCAATTTTGTGGTTTCTTCTCTTGTCAGTTCATTGCTCAAAATCTTCTTATTATGGTTTAAAATACTAATCGGCAAACATTTAGTATAGTTGAAACTTGGTTTTAATACGTTTCTATAATCTTTTGAAGCTCATAGATATTCTTGTCACTGACATTTTGTTAGCCATTGGTCTCCTGTGAAATGCTGCCTATACAAGCGAAATCCATCCATATTTAAGAATTTCTTATTCCACTACGTCTCTTAGCGTTGATTTTTTGAGAAACTTGTGAAAATAAAATGCCTGACTTGTATTAGGTACTACAATTAAGTGCTGAGCAGCCTGTCATAGTGACAGCAACTAAACTTTGATATTTCGTTATTCAGTTTGAAAACGAGTTGTCAAATTGTGTAAAAACATATACTCCATGAGATTGGTTCCAACCAATAAAAAACGGGCATCGCACATGTCCCAACTCTTACCTTATTATATACAGGGACTCTACCGGCTTGCTTCCTTTAGCGCCATCTTACGACAATGGCAAAAACTTAACCGCTATACTGCTGCACAGTTATTGCAGAACGATTATTTATTCATTTTAATCCACGGACCGATTACCAAATAATCAATAACGGCATATTGAACCATTTGTCATTTTAATACAAGAGCTGAACTTAATAATCAATTCATGATGTATTTCGTATCTTTAGGATGGGTGGTGTAGAGGGGAGACTGGAAAATAACGCGAAAAATAGGTACACCACCCAGCCTAAACAAAATGGCTTAAAGTGGCAGAAGAAAGAAGAAAGCCTGAAGGTCGAGGATTTTTCCATTTCTATCCCATCTTAGGATGGGCGAATTCCTTCTAGAAAAATATAATGAAAAAAAATAAAAGTTCAGAGGAGCGCGTGGTCTACCAGATAATGAACTGGAAGAACATGGATTTTTGACCTTCAGCGTTAGTTAACTGGATTAATGCTTGCTACACAAACTTCCATGAGCATTAAAGTTGCACTTTTCTTCTAGAAGTTGGATTACAGTAGCCATCTACTTACATCTGCTTGAAGATAGTATCTGGCTTATAGACCCGGCGAAAATTACGATTAAAAAATAAAAAGTAAACACTTTTTTGCGCATGTATAGATGATCGTTTAATAATGTATTTTGAGGGTATTTCTCTAAACTTAAAAATATAAATATTAATGAGGCAATCATCTCTGAAAAATTGCATTGCAGTTATCAACACAATTTACGAAATTAATAAAAGTAAAAGGGCGGGCTGACAAGTAACGCCTGTTGCTCGCTAATTCCCCTTACAGTAGAGATAAATTAATGGAAAAATTGTACTATGCCCCTTGGGTGTTGGATAGTCCTTTCCAATTCCCCTAGAATTTTATGAACACCTTTCTATCTCTTGCTAGGATGTTTGGGTCAGGCACTTTTCCAATGTTCTTCGTAGTCTTTCTTTCCCATGGTTTCCTTGCATCATTATCTCAGTTGTTAACCTTGCTAGCCTGCCTTCACTCGTTCTGCAGATGTGTTCATTCAGTCGCTGATTCTCGTTCTTTTTAAATACCTACTAAATCTATTTTCATATCCTGTCGATTGTTACTTTTATGTCTCTTGGTCCGCCCCGTTGCATTACATACGTACGTAATTTTTTATTCTGTCCCAGTTGCACAATGTTTACATCCTTATTAATGATCTAAAGTAGTCCACCGCTTGTAGTACATTGTTTTCTACTACTATATTTTCCGTTGGTGTTTGCTCTTTACTGGTTCTTACTTTTATTTGAATGTGTCTTCATGACTATTCACTCCATACATTTATTGCATTTTGTAGTTCCATGTGACGCTTGGTTAACATATCGGAACATATCGTCAACATATATAAGGCTTTATTGGTATGGTGGGTCAGTTTATACCCAGTTTTTATTTTATTCATTCTGCCGTTGTATATTGAGAGTAGATTATAACAGACCAATATTCTTTGTGTTTTCGAAATCCTGTATGATAGATGAAGGATTTCTAAGTGCTTCCTCGGTAGATTGCGAGATTCTTTTAATATCTTCAAATTCTTTACATTTTAGAAGAATGTGGTCAACGGTTATCGGGGTATCACAAGAAACACAGTGAGGGCGTTCGGTTTTTCCAGGAGATAGAAATGAGTAATCCTAGTATGTCCAGTTATCAGTCTCGCGAGTGTTGTAATACGTTTTGTTTATAATCAATACAAATTAAAGCCGACCAAAGGAATTACCCTCCCCTGCTTTACTTATTTCTTTATTTTATATTCATTAGATATTTCCCTTTTTCTTCTGACATGTCCATTTTTATATACACTTTTCGTAGGTTATTGATTATGAGTATATTTCATAACTTTATTTTTCTCTCCGATATATGTTAGATCATTATTTCCCATTCTTATTGTGTATCTATCCTCCCCTTCTGTATGCAGATTGATGAATTTTCAGTCAGTCAGTTTGTCTGATTAGTTTCATTCTAAAAGTTCGGTTTATAATTTATACCTCACTGAAGCTCTATAGTCGTCACAGTCACCGAATCTTTGGATATTTTGAATTCCTCCGATGCCAATTGAAATATATTTGTCCATTTTAATCATTTTTCACAGAATGTAGGCTTTCCCGTTCGAAAAAAAAAAACACAAAAGGTTAAAAGTATCTCAGATTTGAATCCTTGGAAGAGTTTATCAGAACCACAAAATATGCAATAAATAAGTATAAGTTTCTCATAAGCAGTTATTTTATTAAGAATACGTGATGGTTCGTACATTGCCGAACTCGCTTCAAAAACAATTATACCGTCTGTTCTATAAAAAGGGCCCAAGACTCTAGCGACTTTATTTTTGATTTTAACCCCTACAAACCGTATATATTATCAAATGGGACAATGTTTTCTACAATTTGATAAACATTAATATTCTTTTAATGTCACTAGTTTTTTGTGATGACGTCATCGATGTTTTTTTTTAAATGGCATGGTATATTGTTTTTTATATATTCTTGTAGAGAATTTTATTTGTATTTCATCTGTGAAAAGATTTAATAAGGTTGCATAATAAACTTTTTGAAAAAAACGCAAAAATTCAAAAGCGACATAGGATGCCTTGAAATGTAGTTAGAAGATTGTCTAATTTATTAAGGAATTAAACAATAGACTATGGCTTTCTAAAGACAGAACATAAACAAACGAGTAATGACAATACTTCAACTACGTACTGTTACAACTAGGACCAAACAATACAAAACAAAATTCTAACCTAGCATTGCAAAAATTGTTCAACTCGTAGATATTATTCATACTGTTACGTTTAGCAACACAATTATTACAATGAAATAATAGAAACATCAAACAAGTGACTGTGGGATAGGGTTACTTGTTTGATGACAAAAGTTAATTTTCATGGCCTTCCTCAACACCTTTAGTTTTTTGCGTTTTTTTTTTCAAAATTTTTATTATGCAACCCTACAAAATGTTCAGACGGCTGAAAAGTACAAAAAATTCTCTGCAAGATTATATAATAAAAATTGTACCATGCAATTTAAAAAAAGTGCCGATGACATCATCACGAAAAATTGGAGCCACTAAAAAAAATGTTATTTTGGTCAAATTGTAAAGAGGATTTTCCCATTTCAGAATATATGTGGTTTTATAGGACTAAAATAACAAATAAACTCGTTATAGTCTTGGGCCCTTTTTATAGAACAGACGATATAACGTGTAAGAAAACTGTATTTATTTCAACCCTATCAAATGAAACTACAATAATGGTATTAAAATTTTATTTTACTCGGCAATCTTAGAACGGGATGGGTTGTTTTCTATCACATAAACATTATCTACCCAATTTGTTTAAGAAACTGCTTCGGGTGACAGTGTAACGGTAGCAGACAGTTAATTAATGTAGATTTATATTGATGGCCATATTTGGTGCTTCGCAGCTACATGACATCTCAGGTTCCCTTTCCGTTTAGATTTAAACGGACATAGATGACATTCGAACTGTGGTGATTTTCCACATTCATAGTTAATATGTAATGTTAACGACCGTTTGTGTTTGTATCCTTTTCCACATGTGGAACAAACTACTGGTGTTGCACCTAAAAGTAAAGTAATTGTAATAGACATATATACAGGGAAAGATGGAAGCAAAGCGTCGTTGCTAATACGCTCTGAGATATAGATTTGAAACTTTCAGAACTCAAATGACTGGATTGTCATCTCAGGTTATCACGTGACCTATTGGAAAGCTGATTAAAGAAATAACTTACTCTAGTGTCTTTCAGATTATTTGATGTCGAAAAGTTCCCACAAAAATACTTGAAATCTTCAGCTCTTTCTATTTCAAACTAAACTATAACAGAATTACTACAAACGGTGTTGTGCTCATCAAATTTTGCATTTCTACGTGTAATTGCAATATTAAATGTTCAACAACTTGCTTGAAATTAGAAACCCCGATTACGCATAGAGTTTGTTATCAGAAAATGCCGAATAAAACTTCTCGTAACGTCAATATAATCGTCACAAACGATGAAACGTGGCTTCATTACTGCAATGTCCTCAAAGAATCATAGAAGATGGTGAGTATTCGAAGATGATACAACTCCAGTCATGATCAGAAGATCATGGTCGGTAAAATAGAAGATGACTCCCATGAAACGGAGAATTTTAAAGCGCGTGATATTCTAGACTCGGAACACGATTATTTCGAAGTGGTACAAATAGCAATGCCCACCTCGCGTCCATTTTACACAATAGTTTCTGCAACACAATAACGCCCCTGAGCATTGGACCTATCCGTCTGTCGTCTAACGATCACGTTGGTTGTGCGCCGAAACCCTCCCTCTAGCACTGATCTTGCACTCTGTGATTTCGCCTTTTACGCAAAGGTGACGAATCGAATTAAGAAAAATTATTTTCAGCTGTAGGGTATAGAGTTCAGTAAGAAAACGGTGATGGGTTAACTAGCCAATTGGTTTAAAAAACATGGAATTGTGTTGAATGCAAGGTTCGCAAGATCGTAAATGAATAGAGCTATTTTGTAAAATGTTCTTATTGTACTTTGCATAGATAACTCAAGAAACAGCAAACATCTTATGCAGATCTCAATCCTACTCGGATTTCCCAATGGTAAATTTCAATAGTATTACATAATATGACTGTATATCACTTGCTTTTCTCTATATTTCACATGAATTGCATGTCCACAGCCAAAATTGATTCAAAATATCTTCATCTCGAACATCTAAGTCGGATACGAAATAAAAGGTAATAGAAGTCATGTAGAGAGCGGATGGCCGAAGGAGCAATATATGCTTGACTCTCAGGCGGCCGGACTGGATTCGATTCGTGGTGACTATACACGCTAATTGTAGTAGTTGTTAATCTCGAACAAGGAAACTCCTCTTCCATTTCGACGTGGAAGGCTAGCCACCTACCCGAATTATGAGCAAAAAGGGTCTATGAGCACAACTTTGTGGAGTAAAGCAAGTCACTGGCCTAATATAAGAGGGAGACAATTCATGTAATGTACACAACTGTTATTATCTACAAAGTGATTAAAATGATTATAGGTCTAAAGCGCTTTAAAAAAATCTGGTGTGGCACACGCACACAACTTCCTTTTACAGTAATCTTATAACTAGCCAAAAATTTGATTTTTAATTTTTAAGCATTTGTCAAAAAATTTCAAAAATTACAAATTCTACAGAAAGCATACAAAATAGAGTTAGTTGAAAAGACAAATTTTCTCTAAAATTTTAAGCCGAATTCAAAATTGTAATAATATATCGGGTGTTCTATTTAAAATAGGAGTTAATAAAGAAAAAAAAAACAAAAGAAGCACATTTTAGAGGTATTCAATTGGTAAATCACCTATCTGACATCAATACACATGTTGTTAGAGCCGTTTTTTACAGAAACTGAAACATCATAAGAGTAAACAGCATACTTCCGGTTAGTACACAAAACTTATATATGAAGTTTCAACGTCATATATCTTTTCATTTTTGAGATATTCGGTTCACACACAAACACACATACAGGCAGATAGACCAATGAACAAAAACATGTTTTTTGAATTCAGGGAACTCTAAAACGTAAAGATCTGCTGAAAACTCAATTTAGAATTTTTGGCTTACAAGGTAGGTAGTTTTTTTTGGTAGCTATATTTGTTTTCTGGTGTGTTTAATGACAGGCGTCCAAAATTGTGTTGCTTCGTAATGATTGTATTTAAGGTTCGCTGGGTCTACCCCTTGTTTAAGGTTGGTACAACTGTAAATATCAACAAAACATAATAAAAAAGCGAATATGTTTGCTTCAGTTTTATAATTTAAATAATCGTAATTCATAGTAACTTCTGAGTGTGAAGGTGTGAGGTGTAGCTTATATTCCAACCTAATCAAAGTAAATATAATTTTCTACTATCTTATATTACTATGGCGGTTACTAGCATTTCTCACTTTGGTAGTTGACCTTGCAGTAACAACAATAATGCAAATTTTCTTATGAATTTAAATGTTTTACCCAATACCTCTTTATTATGATACTATAATTTCGCCGATTTCAGTTGAATTATACAGCTCATAAAGCTCACGTAACTTATTAGATATTTACGATACAAGTTCGTAAAGCTAGTCTAGTTATGAGTGGAGCAGAATTAAAACGGGATAGTAGCGAGCATTTTAAACCCCAGTGATGCTTTAGATGTAAATTAGCATTACTAGATTAAATGACCGGTTTGCTTTGATACGAAACACTTCACCTTAGCAACCGGTCATAATTTTGTGTGGTTAAAATTTTTATCCAATATCCATTAGTAATATGGTGTTTTTGCCGGGCTCCATAGCTCAGTGGTAAGCATTCTGGCTACTGATCTAAGGGTCGAGAGTTCGATCCCCAATCCCGGTGAGGTTTTTAAAAAATAAAAAAATACGAATGAAAGTCTCTACAGAATGCCATCATTCGGAAGTGATGTAAAGCCGTGGGTCCCATGTTACGACGATGTGTAGCATGTAAAAGATCCCTTGCTAAGGTTGGAACCCCTTAGTATCGGCAAAATTCTAAGTAGGACAAAGGTACCTGGTACTCTGCATGCCTAGACCTTGTTCATGGGGTTGGCAAAAAGGGCCTATAAAGGCCTACTTGCTAGACGTAAGTCTCCCCAAAAATAATACATACATACATACAATATGGTGTTTTACTAGTTCGTTTTAAACAAGTAAATTGGGATATTACTAGCTTGTATTCACCATATTTCACGTTGCCCTTGACATAGTGGGTTTTTTGCTTGTTTACATTATAACCCACGTTACCCGTAACACCGTGGGTTAGAATAAATAACCCAGACGTGACTTATAAGTACTACGCACTCCCGTGGCTTCTAAATATTTTAGCCCACTTTCAATTAATTTTTCATTTTGACGTTTCACTGCTGTCAATACTTAACTTTATACTTTTGTAATAATTATTAAGGTGTTGGATAATAGTATATTATACATCAAGGTAGCGAAGCGCAGTATTATAACCTGAGCGCATATTCGATACTGAGCGCGCAGCGTGAAGTATCGAAAGCGCGAAGGTTATAAGACGATTCGCTACCGTGGTGTATATACTATTTTTTGCACTACCAAACGGCTTAATACCTAAATTCCCAACAAATTTCGAAAATATTTTAACTGTCAACCTGACAATACAGCTCTTTAAAACGTCAAAATTAAATTAGTCATATTTGGTAACTTAGCAATTTATTAGTTACCACGGTGAAAATTGTTTATTTTACTTTCTCTCCCTTGGTGGAGAAAATCAACTTCACAACCTCAAAATAGGCCAATAACGGTGCGTTCTGAGACTACCTAGTAGTGCAAAAAATTTTTTATCTACTTTGCGTTCGTACTGAGGCTATTACGATACGCAAACGCGTATGCGATGCTATAATAAAAATACTAAAAATGTTCATTTTTTGCTTAAAAAAGTGGCAAAGTAGATAAAATACTGTATGATACCTCGTTTATAAGGCATTTTGTAGCACTTACTCCTTTAGGGCACTCCTCGCTACGCTCGTCGTACCCTAAATCCGTGCGTGCTATAAAATGCTTCTTATAAAACTCGTATCATAATATACTAGTATGGCACGCGTGGTTATTATAAATAATGCCCTCTAGAAAAGACTACTATCGGCCTGGGGGCCTCGAGGGCTCAACTTTTCTTTCGTGAATTATTTGTAATATAATACACTTATACCATAAATAATAAGATCGTAATGCTACAGTAAGGGTAATTGCATTTTATAACACATTTTTTAAACCGAATTCCGTCAGGAGCTCTGCTAGACAATATGGTGTAACAAAACCATATCTATACAAAGCAAAACTAAGATATACAAAACTTGCATTAGGCCAATGCTCACATATGCCGAAGAAACTAGAGCTGATACAGCAAGAACTAAACGTGTGATAAGAACTGCAGAACTGCGTACGTTAAGATCTATAGAGAGGGCCTCACTAAGAGACAGAATAAGAAATAATGAGACGCCTGACAGTCGCAAGGTACAGGATGTGTCCTGCGAAGCAGAAGACGGTGCTGGAAAAACCATGTCAGCTGAATGAATAGCAACAGACTGTCGAAAATAGTCATTGACGAAATAGGCCATTCGAAACGACATTCTGGAAGGCTACCAAAGAAATGGCAAGAGTGCTGGGCGGCGACTTCGCAAGATAAAGGGTAAAAAGGTTCAAGGTAATTTAAATTCCCACAAACTGGAGACGGCCACGCTAATCGAACCCACGACCTGTCGCATTCTAAGTAGGCGTGCTAAGCACTAACCTACAGAATTCGGTTCCGCAAGATATTAATATAACATATTTAGGTTGTAAATTAACAGGATCTGGTCCTAGAAGAAGAAGAAGACGAGAAAAAAATAATGTTATCAAGAAGGTAATCCTGTATGATCAATAATTAAAATACAATCTTCGTTTTACAAAAAAAAAATAGATAAAATATCAGTTAAGCATAACTTTTATTCACAAATTTCTAGACATTTTCGATAAACAAAAATTAATTTTCAAACACACTCATCACATGTATTTTGTAATCAGCCCACTAATAACTCGAATATGTTAAAAATAACTAATTTAAATTATATAACATCGGCTGTGTGCTTCGTTAATACATGTCGTTTTAAATTTCCCTTTAGTTTAGATTTATAATTGCATAAGTTGCAAGCAAAGAGAGCTTCCTTCCCACACTCGAATTTTTGGTGTCGCAATAGAGTCCGATTCCATTTGTAAGATCTTTCACAGCCTTTACATTTATATTGTTTCAGTTGATCATATGGATGCTGTTGCAGATGTTGATATTCAGGAGTTGGTGTGCCTGAAAAAGTGGACAATCAAAAGCCAAATAGATAATTATAAATACACATATTCTTACTTTTTTTAATCAATAGTTACACAAAAATTTCGTTGCTTTACTAAGTATTGACATACTTTTTAAATGTATTGCTCAAGTACAGCCAAGAAAAGAAGTTCAAACTACGACCATTAATAGCTCTATAACTTTAGAATTAACAATAAATTGATGCTAGAGTTGTTTGCCTAGTTTTCGACGTCGAATCGCGTGACGTACCTACATATTCTGCGTCATTTCTATGATTTCGTAGATAAATCATAGACGATGTACAGAGTCGCTGTTAAAACTGGAATCAAAGCGCATATTCGAGCATCAAGACGTTTTTTAACAAGATTTAAGTTTTTGAAACACCAGCGCCGCCATCTTGATTTTTTTAAATTACAAGGTATTAGGTCATACGATACATCATTGGAAAGCTGGTGTTGTTTGCTTTAAAACTGTGTAAAAACATGGGACGTGAATATAAAGAAATTTCAAAAATTAACTTGCTCTACTGCTTATTTTATGTCGAAAAGTTCCCATAAGCATGCTTGCATTCTTCAACTGCTTCTATTCCAACCTAAATAGAACAAAACACCATAATTCTAATATAAATACTACAAAAACTGTGTGTAATTGTAAGATTAAATTTTCAATGATTTGCATCAAAATAGAAACCTTGATTATCGATAGAGTTCGAAGGCACTGTAGAGTTATGCTCATTAAGGGCTGGTTGCAGAAAGCAATGTTAAGTCTGGTGTTATCTAACATCGCGTCAAACTGAACAAAATCGCATCAAATTTTGTTTACTAATGTATTAGTTACCATAAGCATTTGAGATTTGATTCGTTTTTGTTCACTTTGACGTCGCGTTAGCTAACACCAGACTTAACATTGCTTTCTGCAACCGGCCCTAAGTGTTGTAAAAAATTCGTTAAGAGAAAAACTAACAAAAATAGAAAGTGAAAGACAAATTTATAAATGCACGATAAACCGTTACTCTTCCATACTTTTTTGTACAAGGATATAACCAGTGGAGCCATTTAAATTTCTATCACAATAATATTCTGATGAAACTATTCATATCACATTTTCCCATTTACTGTAAATGTGCTAGAAAATGTAGACCACACTGCATACAGATTATTTTAGTGGAGATATAGAGAATATTTCATGTCAAAATTCTGATGAAATTCAAAGGGGCCACCGTGAAGTGCAACATCCCTTTTACAATATCTTAACAATTATCAACGTAAAGGTGTAACACAACCTTCAAATTCAACGCGCCTGAAGGGGGCGGTTAGTTACGGCTTAGCAAAAAGACACTTTTACTCAAAGAAACCCAAAATATTACAAATTAAGTTTATTAAACATTTAAATGACTGGAAGTGCCAAACACACAATCTACAATATAACTATAATTATGAAACACAAAACAATTTACAAAATTCAAAACTTAAGTAAACAATATCAAATAATGAGAGCCCCTGTAAATGACGGTAAGGCAGCTCGACTTAAAATAGTCATTTTCAAGTGTACAAATCAAAACATCAAACCTCTAGTGTACCATCTCGAACTGTCTTTGCACGTAATAAAATACATCATAGTAAACGTCGACAAAAACATGAGGCAGCGCATAGAGCACTGCGAAATTGAATTAACTACAACAACATGCAACGACGTTGAGCCAAAGTTAGTTGCTAATTAAATGAACATTTCTTAGTTTAAGCACAACACTGGAATATTCGTATTTCGATAAGTGCCACCCCAGATTCCGCTTTGCGCCGTTATGGACACACCGTGCCGTTCGGAATGTCAATGGCTTCAACCTTATGCCCGGTACCACCGTGTAACCGTGATCCACATTCGTTATGCTTCCATGAACACGACGTCGTTTAAACCTCCGTTGGCGAAATTCAAATCCGGAATACCGTAAGCAACTTTATTTTACACGAACGGTGGGGCACAAATTTCGGAATCTGGGTCATGGCAACTATTCGGCAACAAATCACATTTAAGCGAAGTATCAGCAATTAGTCTGCAACTGCGACAGTTCTCGGCAGCGAATGATTTGCACACTCACCCGGCACTGCACTTGGCATCGCGCCCTGCGCAAATTACCTTCGCAGTTACTTTAAATTCGCCATCCGGGTGGAGACAACCAGCACACGTTCGAACTCTATTAATAGTCGGCAGTAAGCGACGGTCCACCCGCACGAAATTCGGGACCGTATTTTGTCATCTCACTCGTCTCAGTCCTCTGTGGCTTATTCACTCGTGGCAGGAAAAACTTTTGGAATCAACACGGCTACTGCAATTTTGGACAATGCAGCATTAATACGCGTCTCAATACAATGGGCAATCATTTCTTTAATTCGGAGAGAAATGCTAACTTGCAAAACGACGGGAGTTTTTGAATTCCTCTTAATTGCATTACCGGCGTCGCCGCGGCAGCAGTTTATTAGAACACGGAAGGTCAAAATTCAAATCACATATGACGCAGCTTGACGGAAATTGGTCTGGAACACGGGAAAATAAATAAGACGTGGACAGCTATAGCTTGAACTAACTGCGATAACGGAACACCACTGACTTACACACGCAAACTATTGGAAAGTGTACAAAGACGTACTTAGCCCAAATTTCTCGAAAGGTTTTGTTGAAAAATTAATCTAACACAACTCATTTAATTAGTTCATTACTAGCAGCACTTCCAAAATTCGTCTTAGAAAAAAAAAGTGAATGGATTGTATACGACTTGCAATGCTAACGCCATTGGTATTTGTATATTCTTTAGTCTATGGAAATAATATTGATTGTGCACTTTAGAGCAATTTTAGTACACCAAACCATTATATAAGTATAAAATAACACACCCGTTACAGTGCCACGTATTAGCTTTTATTATCTGATAACTATTCAGAAGTTTTACAATATATCTGAACCTATGTTTCATAATTTTATTGTAACAAAGATTCCGACAAACTCCCTTTACCATTTTTACATTTTATAGAGTAGTCGCTTGGTCCTTTCAGAACAGACAATATGATATAAAATCTTTAAAGCTATTTTACTACAACCACGGAAGCTCTGACCTTCCACCTTGCAGGCCAAGCTCCTTCATGGGGTGTTAGTGCCTCACCATTATTATATGAAGTAGTGGACCTTTGTAAGTGTTTCATAGTCGAAAGTCGCCTTCTACATCAAGTTCGGTATAGGGTATAGTAAACTAAATATTTGTGTCGTGCTATGTGTAATTTAGCAATATTTCTTACTTGACATTTATCACTATTTGCAACTGTTGACAACAATTTTAAACTTTTGGTTATTCATTTGGAAGCTTGTTTCCCCACAGTCGTAGAAGAAATATGATAGGCAACCGGTAAGTGCTTCTACTAAAGTCAGTATTTGCTACTGGCTCACTAATAATTACTTTCGGTACTTGTTGCCTAAATTACATGTTATCTACGCCTTTTATTTACAATTGAAATTTACAAAATTATATACTAAAATGTCTGTAACTGTGACACTAATCATGGTGTAAATATTATCTCCCTAAAACAATCAAACAGTATTTAAAGTACCTCAACTTTTCTTCGTGTGTCGATGATTAATATGGCTCTTTAGGTTTCCCTTCAGTTGTGTGGAAAAAGGACACAAATGACATTGAAAGGTCGGTGGTTTTCCGCATTGATACTTAATATGCTTTAATAATGATCGTTTGTGTTTGTACGTTTTTCCACATTGTTTACAGCCCACCCTATAATCTGGAACGAACAAAACATATTAGATTATATAGATATGAACAAAACAGCAACGCAACTAACTGTTTTTACATTAGGATACTTATAATCTAGTTTCTCATACACCACGAACTTTGCATCATAGTAACTTCTGAGTGTGAAATGTAGCTTATATTGCAACTTAATCAAAGTAATACTATATTATTTTTGTATACTAGTCTACTAGCAACGAATCCGGTAGAAACGTTTTATGGCCTAGGCAGGTGTTACTTAACGACGCCCTTGACTTGCATCGGTCTAACACGAACTGTCTATGGCTATGTCAAATTTTAGGACAATAGGTTGGGTCAGTTACGTCAATCTGACGTAAAACCTGACAGTGCCACCAACCAACAATACACTTCAGTACTGCCAAACATATAGGTACCACGAATCACAGCATTTTGAAAGCAAACAATCTGGGCGAATTATTTAATAATATAAATGGTTCTTGCTTATGTGCAATATACATGGCCGGTATTCGCATTTATGGTCTCGCTAGTTCACATCTCTCCCCCTGACTAGAGTGCCTGTATAAAATAAGAGTGGGTACATTGTGACAGCCAGAAACTTTTCTATTGGTTAGTTCAAATCAATGGCGCCAGCGTAGCCCAATGGTTAGAGCATCGGACTGCGGTGCGGAAGTCTGGAGTTCAAATCCCAGATCTATGCCTGGCGGGCGCCCTATCCAGTCGTTTTAAATAATTGGGGACCTGCGTTCGAAAGAACAAGGGGTAATAATGCGGTTGTCTAATGCGTGATGCTTACCACATCACACGTGTCATGAAATTTGACACGCGACATCCGGGTGTGAAAGCGAGGATACGGAAGCTCTGACCTTCCGCCTTGCAGGCCAAGCTCCTTCATGGGGTGTTAGTGCCTCACCATTAATATTATTATTAGTTCAAATCAATGGGGAAAACAGACATGGATAGATCAACCTATGAATTTGTTAGTTTAAGCAAATTTGAGATAAATATATTTATTAATTACCTCAAATTAAGTAGTGAATTGTATTTAATTCACATTCGTACAAATATTTTCAAATAAAAACGCTATTTCACATTCCGGTTGCCCCAAACTTGTTCCGACCAATAAAAAAAAACATCAAATGTATGGCTCCACTCTCAATATACAAAAACACAAGCCCTGACCGCTTGATCATAATGTACTAGCTCAGCCATAATGTTTAGCTACCAGCCTAACGTGTAAATATCTATTTATTAGAATTAAAAGTGGCACTTTGTCTGACTAGCAATTATGTTTGTCTTGGGGAGGCGAATCGCAGCGTAGCCGAGCGAACGCAAAAATTGCGACTTAAACATATTTTTATTACTCTAAAAATAACTTAGGAAAATGGTACATAAATAAATAAATAATCATCGTCAAAATATTCCTGTAAGAGCTTTATTTTATTTACATATTAGTTTTACAGAAAATTTTGAGATTGGTATAGACTACAAGAAACAGGCGTTTATTTTCGATATACGCTAATAGAAACTATTAAACAAATTCTATGTTATATCATACAATATTGTTACAATAAAATCGATATTTTCCTACTTCAAGGCTTCTACTACTTTGGATGCCCGTGTTTAAAAAGAGATGAGATTTAAGAGAGTAATTGTACTTTGTTTAAAACTCGCACACGTTGTAGGGGCACAGTACATTTGGAGATACTCCACATTCGTATTTTTTATGTCGCTGCAAATTATTTGAGTGTTTATAACTCTTTCCGCACATGAGGCATACGAATTTCCCTAAAAATAAAACAACGTGTTAATGAATAATTTGCTTCTGGCTCAAATTGTTAGAAGAATAAATAAAATTGCAAACATCGACTAAAACTGACATACATATAGGGTCCGGCAACTGGTATTACCCATTTTCCAATACCTGCCCTAAGAATAAAAGGTAATGGATTGAAACTAATTTCAGATGAATATCAACATGATTATGTGCAATTTTAGTTCCTAAAAATTACTTCATTTAAATGGCCTCCCTGAGCTTCGATGCAGTACTGCAATCTCGATGCAGTACTGCAATCGTTGTCTAAAGTTTTACATCACTCTTCGCAACGATTCTCGTCCAATACTCTCTATTCTTCTGAATAACGCATTTTGAGGTCTTTTATTGTTTGGAGACGCCTCTCGTAGACCTTTTGCTTCAGATATCTCCACAAAATTAAATCAGGAGCTGTCAAATCGAGAAATTGGACGGCCATGTTATGTCACCAAACCTCGAAATCAACTGTATTCACAACTGATTGACTTCGTATAATGCTTTTAACCACGTATACGCGTTGATTAATTGGGAATTTATCCATGATTTATTAAACTGCATAAATTAAAGCACACACATCTGACGATAGAATTTTCAATAACAAAATATTGTTTCCGTAACAGTTTACTAAAAATAGGTGATACCAGTTGCTGGACCCTGTATAATCGTTTATCAAATGTATGAAAAATGCAACACTGATACATTTATACTAGCTCAAGTGTATATTAGTTCCAGAATAACATCGTTGCTCTGCAAAGCTAGATAAATCAGTACAAGCATTATAGTACAACTGCGTTGATTGCCTATTGATCCGTCATAGGAAAAACTATTACTATTAAGTCTAACTAAACACTTTTCATAGTCTGCTGATAAGTAGGAAATACAATTGATGTTTTCACATCTTTTTTGCTGTACAATGCGTTAACTATTTTTCTAAGTTTGTTGTAGTTACTTTATTTTCATGACATAGCACGAGTGGAAAGATTAATCGACCAAACAGAACGACAGGGTCAGGAGACACATTGTTATTATGGGTGCTAGTTGAACGGCAATGGCAATTTTAGATGTTCACAAAGATCACC